>ML833828.1:50918-94469 GCA_009831015.1 Picea engelmannii
AGCTTCTGAGAAATTCTTTTACAGCATATTCATCTTCAGATATTTACACAAACTTATCTGGACATTCCTGTAGCTTTGCTCCTCAATTTCTGAACCAGAAATTCGTACAACTATACGGCAATTAATGTTGTACGGACTGTCACAAAATTCGTGCCAAAACTCTACTAAGATTCAATTTATGTGCCACTCAATGCTATTCGGCAACCTTGGAATGCATGCCAATGCTCCCAGAAATTGTTGCTGTTGTCTCTTTTCTTCAGCTCGACCTCTCTCTTGCTCTCTCTTGTTCTCTCAACAAGAATGCTTCAGCTCCCTTGCTCTTGGCATCTCACCAAGAGTCTCTTGCTCTCTCAACAAGACTGTTGTTGCATCAACTTTTCCAAGAATGGGTGCGCCCACTTGCCTTAATCAACCTCATGAGGGAAGGTGAGGAGTTTTCTAATCTAACGGCTGAGATTAGATTAGATGGGTGGCTGAGATTTGGTGTCTCTTCACTCACCCTCACTTTAATCATAAAGTTATCTTTTAATTTGCATCTCACAAATTAATTTGACTAAGACCCATATTCAACAATTTCTCCCCCTTAGGCGCCTAGGGAAGAGAAACACTTGCCTTGGTACTTCATTTTAATTAAAAATTTAACACATAGGCTGTGCCAAAAGGCGCTTCATATTTCGCGAGTTTATAAACTTCATCGAGTATGATCGACGGTTGAGATCTCCATAGATCCGACGGTCCAGATCTTATCGCGATCTCGCATCTCGCGAGTTTCCACACCATGCTCCGTTGACTCCAAGTCAGCGACTTGTCCTATGATTCGACGATCCATATCTGATCTTAATTCAATGGCTCAAATCATATCGTGATTTCGGTGTTCTTGTGGTTATGTTTCTTGCCTCTCCAAGTCGTGATTCGCGAAACTCCGAAAAGGAGTCGGATCAACGGTCCAGATCACATCTTGATCTGACGGTTCCGATTAAATCGCGATTTTGGTGGTTACGTTTCTTGCCTCTCCAAGTCACAATTCACGAAACTCCAAAATGGCGTGGGATCAACGGTCCACGATCTCGATTAATCTACGGTCTAGATCTTATCGTGAATTCGCATCTCGTGATTCCTTCGATGGAGGTTCTTGTCACTCCAAGTCGCGATAGGTGAAACTCCGAAATGGGGCTTAGATCAACGGTCCACGTCTTTTGGTGTATTGACGGTCAGGATCTTTTCGTGATTTCGCAAGTCTTCATTGTGTCTGCATCGGGATTTCGAGATTTCGCGAACTCGCTTCACCTTTCTCTTTTAAAGATCGTGTAGATTCTCCTGGATCCTACGATGGTCGATCCTCGCTCTCAGATCTAATGTCCGATATCTATCCTCCATATCTGCGTGCTCTTCTTATCTACATTGATATCTGACAGTCATCGGGAATTCTAAATTGTTGATCCAACGATCACTATTGTTGCTCCTCCCCCATTATCACTGCACTGTTGATCATGCTGATCTTTTCCATCGCTATTCTTGCCAACAATCCTCTGCACTATCTCTTCTGAGCTTATTCGAATATTCTCTACAACGTTTTCTCATAATGCCCATCTATTACATACTTTATGTACTCATTCCATCTTCATTGTTGTACTTGCCATCAATGACAAGTATTCGTTGTCTGTTAAATATTTGCCAACATTGAGCACAAAAAGAACGGTCAGCCAGTAGCAACAGCATAGCCACACAGGCTATCTCATGATCACATCACGAGCACCATCAACACTATCAGTATCATCTCATAGCATCAACTACATCATCTCTTGAGGCAATACTCCATATGAGTAATCGAGCATGATGTTGAAAAGGTCACTCACTCAACAGAGTGATACAAGGACCATTCTTCTCCAGACATATGTCCTAGAAGAATAATTGTCCCAATAGATGTTGAAAGCTCCAAAATGGGCTAAAAGGATCATTCTTCTAATCTGGACCTATGTCCTAGAAGAATGTCAATCCTTCTAGATGTTGAAATCCACCCTATGGGCTACAAAGACCATTCCTATAGAAATTTTAGTCTCAAACTATTTTCTAATTGGGTCATATGTACCATAGAGATCAATCTCTACCCATATTCCTTAGAAAATATCGGTCCTGAACCACTTTCCTAATCGGGCCACAATTTGTGACTTAGGAAAATACTAGTCCATGATACATCAACAAACTGTTAACCTGGACCATTCTCCACAGAGAGAATTTCTATCCACCAGCAATATGTTCTATCTAGACCATTCTCCGCTTGGGGAATGTCTGTCCACCAGCACACTAACTATCCATCTAGCTGGAAATCAACTCCAACACTAGTGGTAGTCTCCATGGCACTCAGATAGTATCACACTTCTACTATAATTCCATCCAATAGAGCACAACTATGTATATCCATAGTAGTATACAACTATTATCTAGTGGTACACAACCAATCCTAGTAGCACATGGCTACTAACCAGTGACACACAGTCACTACCAGTGGATCACATCAACCACAATAGCATATAGCTACAGTCTAGAGACATATAGTCTCCACAACAATCATATCATCTGATATCAACCTACATAAATAATATCATGATACAAACTGAGTCATATGGGCCATGCTTCCACTCACATCTATGAGATATGGAAGAAAATTTTCCCTCGGAAAGTAAAAACATTATCCATGGGCTATTTGGACTATTCTTCCTAAGCATAAAAGAATAATTTTCCTTGATTTATGAGCCTGACCCATTCACCTAACTAGGCCATTCCTCCAACACTAATCATAGTGAAACCTGGAGATAATGAGTCTTCCCTAGGGAATGCATGTCCCTGATTTTTGAACCTAGACCATTCACCTAACTGGGCCATTCCTCCAGCACTAATCACAATACAACCTCGAGAGAATGAGTCTGCCCTAGGGAATGATTGTCTGAACCATTTCCTATGGAAATGACTATCCTGCACCAACCTCCTATAATGAACCATTCTTAGAAACTACTTACAACTGTGAACTTCGAAAGAATGACTGACTGGAGAGGCGGATCATTATGCTTGACCACTACTCAGAGTAATTTCCAAGAAGAATGATTGTCTTAGACCATTCCCCCACACTGGCCACAAGGGAAATTGTTGTCTATGGTACATCAACAATATATCAGACCATTTTCATTACGAAAATGATTGTTCGATCTAGACCATTTTATGAACTGGAAAATGCTTGTTCGTCAGAAATTTTGGGCCACTTTTTGGATTGGAAGGTGACTGCCCAACCTGAACCATTTTCCAAACTAGAAAATGACAACCCATAAATCAATAACATATCAGTGCTCCCTCCCAACCTGGGAGTAATCTCTTCATTTTCCAATCAGGAAGTAATCTCCACGAGTACCATCTTGTCCCTTAAGTACGCAAACTTTTCATCTTGGATAGAGGATTTACAAAAATATATGTTATATGCTCATCTATGAAGATATACTGGAGAACCACTTCTCCCCTCTAGACTCTATCATGGAGAAAATAATGCTCAATCTCAATGTGCTTCGACTTGTCATGGAACACTGGGTTCTCTGACAGCTTCACTCAACTCTGATTATCAAAATATATCATGGTCGAATTCGATACCTGATCAAATAGTCCAGAAACCAGCTTACGGAGCCACACTGCTTTCATACACGCATCACAAGTTGCAATATACTCTACTTCTATAGTGCTAAGTGCAACAGACTTTTGTTTCCTACTAGCCCATGACATCATGGCAAAGCTCAAACTGACACATATCTAAGTAGCACTTCTTATGTCATCTTCACTCCCTACCCAATCTGAATTGATAAATCCATGCAGTTGCATATCATAACTTAAACGTCCCACAAAACAAATATCTAGTTGAGTATTCTCCAAATATATTAATGAGCCAATTAATTGTCGATACAGAGATGGGTCTACTGGATCAGAGTCTCTCAACTTATTCAGATATATCATCATGGTATTTTTCCATGGATTTGCAATCCATCATCCTAGACTTCTAAAGAACCATTTCAATATACTTCCTTTGTCATGCAAAGTTTTCACCATGCTTCTGATGTACATGAGAGGCTCTGCACCAAGTTTGCTTGAATCCATACAAGGTCTTCTTCCATCTACATACAAGGGTCTCTTTCTGGTATACCTCAAAACCTTGAGGTTGCTCTACATATGCTTTTTCTTCAATTAATCTGTTGAGAAGAACAGTCTTTACATTCATTTGATGTAAACTCCAACCCATGGATATTACAAGAGATATAATGGCTCAGGTAGAGATATGTCTAGTTATAGGAACATGTTGTCATCATAGTCTTCTCCCTCCTTCTGGGAGAACCCTCTACCCCTGAGTATCGCCTTGTATCTATCCATGCTTAAGTATTTTTCACAATTTCTCACATACATTGTTCTTCATCACAACTTCCTTCCATTCCTTCTGCTTAACTGCTTCTAGTGGGTCCAAACTTGGTTCAATTGGTTGTTTTGACTTTTCTTTCTTTCTTGGAATATTCATGTTCTTCCTCATGTTTCTCTTCAATGTTGAAGTCCATGGAATCTTCTATAGATTACATGCCCTTCTTTCCTAAAGTCTCCAACTTTTTCCTTCCACCATAGGAACATAAATGTAGATGGACAACCAAGGATATTGCTTCTTTTCGAAGAAGACTTCTTCTAGAGTCGAATTGAACACGTGATGCTTATCATGGCTGCTACTTCTAATGAAGAACATGGATAGATACTTCATAGTATTTATAGATTCTTCTTCAATGGATCATATCATTGGGGATTATCTCCCTCCTAATCCAAACTTCATGCTTGAATGAGAAATATGCATGCTCTTTTTTTGGAATTTTGTGATCACCTCCCTCCATCTAAGAGAGTCCATGCTTCCATTTGTTGCATCTCTCTTTTTTTTCTACAGAGTGTCACAAGCATGTTCTAGTTTTCTTTTGATTCTTGACTTCCTTCAAGTCTGACTTATCTGAGTCTCTTTAAGTTTGTTTCTATCTGTTTTGATTGCTACCCATATAGAAGTTGTATCATCCTTATAAACTTATTCTATGATAGCTTCTGCAATGATTTTTCATCACAAGGATACCTTCCTGGAACAAGAACAACAAGAGAAAACAAGAAATATCTATCTAGAGGAGATGTTAGTTCATCTTGCGAACAAGTACAATAAGCATCTATATCAATAGTATTCATATGCAAACAAGTATTCATTGCACCTAGCAATAATAGAATCTTTTAAATATTTCTTTCACAATTTGTAATGTAGCTACTGTCACCCTTGATATATATAAATTTTAACAATTTAATCCAACCTGGAACTTGAAGCCTCACTTGCTATGCAGGGTGAGATTGTTCTTATGAATGCACAGAATTCAAGATTACAGATTGGACAATATCTCTAGTACTTTCCCTACAAACACACTCATGTTTTGCTAGATGATATAACTTAGATAGCATATACAAGTGCATACCTTTGAAACCTTGTAGCGTCGTCTAGCTTGTCTTCCACTATGAAACTAGATACCATCTTAACAAGAAGAGATTAGAAACTCAATCAAAAGATTCAATGATTAGAACAAGCTAGAAACTCTAAAATTTTAACTTTGACCAAAATTCAACCTTTGACTTTGACCAGTCAACCATTGAATTTGACTTTGACCAAAAAAATTTAAGCCTGATGTTTTTGCTAGCTGAGAGTACCAAGAGGTGCGCTATGCTAGGGTGCACTAGGATATTAAGGAATTAGGTCCAATTCTTTACCATAAGTGCCTGAACACAAGGGTTAGGGTTTGTTGCAGTTGCATAATCAGAAAACCTAACTGTAGTTGTAATTGGTTCCACAACGAGCGTAAAAAAGAACTGTTGCACTACCTTCCATTGGTTAGACTGTCTTGAAGGTGGTGTGTGCCCATAACCTGTGATCGTTTTTCCATAGACAATATAGCAATATTGTCACCCAAACATAGGTCGAAGCCACCCCAGGCACCTTAACCTTGATAGATAAAATAATTCCAAAAGTAAACCCTAGAACCAATAGCCAACCAAGGTAGTGTACTTCTCCCCAAATCTAGTGCACCAAGCATAGAGTCCAAACCATAACCAAGGCAAAAATTCCAAACCATAACCAAAGAATAAAGTCCAAACCATAACCAAATGACCAAGTCACTATTGCAGCAGCTACAGCTCTCCTCCAGTCATGTGCACCACTTGTCCTTATGCAGTTGTGAGAGTGAGTGAACAAATGAAACAAGATGTCCTCTATTTATACTAATCTGTCTAATAACTTTTTTGGTTGGGTCGATGATCTAGGTGGATAATGGTGTCCACCCACCTATTCCAACTCGCTCCTCTTGACAGTTTGTAGTTCAACACGTTCTTATGTACTCCTTCGTAATGGTGGGTTCTACTCTTCCTGGGTTGTCTAAATCCCTACACATCTTCCAAGTGGATACTGGTGGCCTCCCACCTAATCCAACTGGCTTATTTTGTATGTTTTCATGTCAGCACATCTTGTTGTACTTCCAGGGCTGTTTTGGGGCCCTAAACAATGTATTTTGGGCTTGCCACATTCAAACTATAGACGAAGTCAGAGTTTGATGGTGTAATGTGTATTTCTTTGAAAGACCTTTCCAACAAGCTATAACGCACCTAAGATGGAGGTTGTATGCAAAAGTTACGACCCTGGGAAGTTGAGGTACCAACTTACCCATAGGGGGCCACATAACTTTTGGTGTTTCATCTCCTAGGGTTAGGTTTTTTGATGTCTAGGGTTTTGGAATTCATGATTAATATTAAAAAGGCCTCTAGAGCCTCATTATAATCATTCTACTCAGATGGATGCCCATAGTAGCCACATCTCTTCTCAGAGATAGCTACCACCATTCAAGCAAGTGTTTCAGTTCTACAGTTTTAAAGTTTCAACCTATTTCATTTATTCAATAGAAGATATTGTTCACTGGATATGTGTGTTTTTCTGCATATCTCTGTGTTTATTGTATTCAGTCTATTAATCAATTCGTTCTACTCCTAAATCCAGATCAATGGTATCAGAGTGGTCTTCTCTTCATTTAATTTTCTTCTTGCATGTCTCCGACAAGATCTGGATACAAGAAGTTGGGACTCAAACCAATTGATCCATTGCAAGATCGTCGCGTCGAGCCCGACAACAACCTATGGGGGGCGAAATAAAGATGATGGAGCAGGAGATCCTTTTAAAATTTTGCTCGAGGAAGCCCTCGTGTGACAAAGGAACAAAATGATGGACAACTTTGTGCAGATCCTTCGGCGACTTCCCACAGGAGAAGCATCTTCATCAAGCAGCCATGCAACCCCCTTCAAGGTACAAGTAAATTTTGATATTCCATTATTTGAAGGATTGATAGATTCAGATGTTGTATTTAAGTGGTTGGATCTTCTCGAACGGTATTTTTCGGTCCACAATTTTTCTTATAGGGAAAATATTAATTTTGCACTCCTCAAGGCCATCCCCCATGTTAAGGACTAGTGGGATACTTACTCGGAGCAAAGGTCCATAGAGGAATCTGCAATATTTGTGGTTGCCCCTACATGGGATTCCTTCTGGGATGTCATTAAAGAACAATACTACCTCGTTGGAAGCTACGAGGACCAGTACACCAAATGGACCACCCTACATCAAGAAAGGGACCAAACAGTACCAGATTTCACCAATATTTTCCATACCCTGCACACCAAATTGGGTATCAAAGACTCTGAGCGGCATCTGGTGCTCAAATATTGTGGTTGTTTGCATAGATACATTCAAACAGAAATGGACTTTCTAGACATCGACTCCTTGGGTATGACTTATAGATATGCTATCAAGATCGAGTATAAATTTAAGCAGAAGAGGCGAGAGTTTGGATCTTCAAACTCCTCACAGCTGAAGCAAGGAAAAGGCGGCCCCAACCCATACAAAAAGGGACAGAGAAAATATGGCCACTCTCAGGACAACCATTCCAAACTGCAACACAAGAAGGGAAATGAAAAGATGAAGAAGGACATGGGAAAATGGTTTGAATACCATAAAAACCCTTGGCACAACACTGAAGAATGTCGCTCCAAGCAGTCACTTGTGGTCGAGCTGAAGTTGTCTGAGTCCGAGGTCGATTCTGACTCTGAATCAAATCCAGAAGGAGGAAAGTGGATCATCGATGTTGAACCCAATGCCACTATCGCTACCACCAAAGTCCATCCAAGCAAACCAGAAGAACCAGAGGAAGGAGAATGCCTCTTTCACCCACAGATGTGGATAAAGGGGGCTTCGCTCCATTGCATTTTCGATAGCGACAGTAAAAAGAACCTGATCTTAGCAGAGGTCGTCAAGCGATTGGACTTGCTGATGACACTGCACTTGCAACCCTACACCATTGGCTGGCTTCGCCAAGGAAGAGATCTTTGTGTCAGCCAACAGTGTCGTCTTCCCTACGACATCAAGCCTTTCAAAGACGAGGTATTGTGTGATATTTCTCCCCTTGAAATTTGTGATGTTCTTTTAGGACAACCATATTTGTGGAAGCGTCATGTTGTGTATGAATCTACACCCCGCAATGTTATTATTACTTTGGGTAGACAATTGTACAAGATACCATAGGTAGCGCCCCCTACCACTATTTCTTTAATCTCTACTAAGCAATGCAGTAAGGTAATTTCATAGACGGGGAATTTTGTCTTCTTTGTGATCCATGCTCACAGTAATCAGAAGATCGCCACCACTTCTGTGGCCTCTACACGGAGCCTCTATTTGAAGCAGAAGCAGGTGGACGGGATCGTGGAAGAATACAAAGATATCTTCTCCTCACCCATCGGGGTACCGACGCACTACCAAGTCAAGCATCCAATTGATCCAACCCCTGGTGCACCTATGCCTAATGGACCAGTCTATCGTCACTTGTTGATGGAAAATGATGAAATCAAGCATTAGATCCAAGAGATTATTTTAAATGGTCACTTCAGACCCAACTCCTCCCCTTGTGTAAGCTCGATTGTATTGGTGCATAAGAAGGAAGGGACCTGGCGACTTTACATTGATTACAGAGCATTAAACAAAATCAAAGTCAAGAATCGATACCCAATTCCAAGGATTGATGACCTTCTTGACCAACTCAAGGGGGAAAATTTATTCAACAATATTGAACTAAAGTCTGGCTACCACCAGGTTCCCATCGAACCAACTGATGTATGGAAGACAACTTTCAAATCTAAAGAAGGTCTCTTCGAATGGTTGGTCATCCCCTTTGGCTTAACAAATGCACCAACCACTTCCATGAGGTTGATGGATGATGTATTGATACCCTTCACCAACTCTTTTGTGGTGGTATATTTGGGTGACATCCTCATCTTTAGTATAACTTGGGAGGAGCACATGCAGCATATTCAATAGGTTTTGAGCACTCTGCGGCATCACAAGCTATATGCCAACTTGGAAAAATGCTCCTTTGGCATGAACATGCTCCAATACTTGGGCTACATTTTTTATGAGAATGGGGTACATTTTGATCCAACTAAGATCCAAGTCATCTGTGACTAGCCAGCCCCGACCACACTAACCGAGCTTCGGAGCTTCTTAGGACTAGCCAACTTCTACCAACCCTTCATGTTGGGATTCTCCCATATTGCATGGGCCCTCAGCCAAGTGACCAAGGGCGGTGGAAGGGAAACATTTGTGTGGGGGAAGGAACAACAACGAGCATTTGATGATCTTAAGCATCGCTTATGCTCAGCTCCACTACTCTCCTTGCCCGATATGCAACAACTGTTCAAAATTGAGATTGATGCATCTAACTATGTTGTAGGCACAGTTCTCACTCATCACAGTCATCTGGTGGCATACCATAGTGAGACACTCTTAGATACTATCTGAAAATACCCCACCTATGACAAGGAAATGTGTTTCATTGTACAATCTTGTCTTCAATGTAAACATTACATTCTAGGAAAAGAGATGATCATCCACACTGATCACGAGCCTCTGCAGTTCATACAAACACAAGGGGAAATTGTAGAACGACTGCCATAAGAAGTGATCCACCTACTTGTAGCAGTTCCATATCAACATCAAGTATGCGAAAGGGAGCACAAATCATCTCGTTGACTACCTCAGACGACCTCTAGTGGTTGCACTCACCACTATACTCCATTCCTGTGGACATGAGCCATATGAGTGGCCCCATATTTATCAACACAATCTAGACTTCGACACCACCTATCATCTCTTAGGTACAGTCATGAATGTCATTGATTTTCACATTCAAGACAGATTTTTATGCCATCTCGACCATCTCTGTGTTCTTGAAAGTGAGCGTGCAAAGATTATTTGGGAAGCCCACTACAATCGGATGGCAGGACATTTTTGCGTGGAGAAAATTGTGGCCATTCTACAGAAACATTTGTATTGTCCAAAACGTCAACAAGACGTCAAAAAATATATCAGATCTTGCACCGCCTATGCCATTTCCCAGCTAGCCATCAAGAATCAAGGCTTATGCACCCCTCTTCCTACTCCTGAGAAGCCTTGGGAATTCATCTCGATGGATTACATGTCTGGCCTTCTGTCCACCAAGAAAGGCAATGATTTTGTATTTGTGGTCATTGATTGGTTTTCAAATATGGCCATCCTCACAGCTTGCAAGAAGAATATCATAGCGACAGATACTACCAAGCTCTTCTTCGAATGAGTGTGGGTCCATTTTTGGATACCATAGACCATCATCTTCGAGCGGGACAACAGATTACTCAGCACATTTTGGTCAAGTCTCTGGTCACTGTTGGACACCAAGCTCACTAAATCCACTACTTTCCACCCCCAAATAGATGGCCAAACAAAGTTCGTCAATCGGATGATTGTGCACATCCTGCACATGTACAACTCTAAGCATCCACGTACATGGGATGAGAGTCTCCCCTATGTTCAACACAGTTACAACATGGCTCTCCATAGCTCCACCGACCATAGCCCATTTCAGGTGGGGATGGAATTACAACCCTTGGGTCCCATTGATGTTGCACTACCTCTTGCAACCGCATAGATAGACTCTTCCCATGCTCAGTCTAAGACTGACAAAGTAACCGGATTCATTGAGCAGATTCAACACATCCGCCAAGAGGTCCATGAGATTTTGCAGAAATCCAATGCTAAGTACAAGAAACACCATGATCAACAAAGGGTACCGCACTAGTTTCAGGTTGGAGACAACGTCTGGTTACATTTACAGAAGGAGCGTCTTACAAGGCCCCATCCGAAGCTATGCCCCTTTCTCTATGGGCTTTACATTATCACCAAGGTTGTGGGTAGCAATGATTTTGAGCTCAACACTCCACCCTTCCTTGGCTTGCACCCAATATTCAATGTCAACCTCCTTCGACCATATTTTCCACCATTATTGGACACTTCAGAGATCGTAGAACAACTGACACCAACAGAATTGATCCCTAACTGAATGGAATGGTCCTAATCGGTTCATGGATAGACAGGTCAAGGGCACTCACCAGCAGAGGATCCATCTTTATCGGGTCGTCAATGCAGGGCAACTCCTACACCAAGAAAAGTGGCTCACCCAGGGCCAAATTCAGAAGAAGTTTCCTCACCTGATGGGGGAACTCAACACAATGGAGACCATTGCTTCCTAAGGGGGAAAAACTGATCCAGGTGGATATTGGTGGCCACCCACCTATTCCAACTGACTCCTCTTGAAAAAATTTAGTTCAACACGTTCTTTTGTACTCCTTTGTAATGGTGGGTTCTACACTTCTAGGGTTTTCTAAATCCCTACACATCTTCCAGGTGGATACTAGTGGTCTCCCACCTAATCCAACTAGTTTTTTTTGTATGTTTTCATGTCAATACATCTTGATGTACTTCCAGGGCCGTTTTGGGGCCCTAAACAGTGTTTTTTGGGCGCGCCATAGTCAAATTGTAGACAGAGTCAAATTTTGATGGTGTAATGTGTAGTTCTCTTAAATACCTTTCCAACTAGCTATCATGCGCCTAAAAAAGAGGTCTTATGAAAAAGTTACGACCTTGAGAAGTTGAGGTACCAACTTAACCATAGGGGTCCACATAAATTTTGGCGTTTCATCTCCTAGGGTTAGGTTTTTGGATGTCCAGGGTTTTGGAATTCATGAGTAATATTAAAAAGGCCTTTGGAGCCTCATTTTAATCATTCTTTTCAGATGGATGCGCGTAGCAGCCACATCTCTTCTCAAAGATAGCTACCACCATTCGAGCAAGTGTTTCAGTTCTGCAGTTTTACAGTTTCAACCTATTTCATTTATTCAATAGAAGATATTGTTCACTGGATATTTGTGCTGTTCTTCATATCTCTGTGTTTATTGTATTCAATATGTTAATCAGATTGTTTCGCTCCTAAATCTGGATCATCCGACTTGACTTTTTCGTAATTATATTTTATGTTTATCTTCTTCATGTGGAGCCGACTTGTCTTCATGTAGTATAATACATTAATATTATATATTTTTCTAAGCCAACATGTCTTCTAGGGTTCTCACACATATGTTTAGGGTTTCTCTTGCTTCCAGAATATTCTAGTCTCCTCAAAGGTTACACGTAGAGGTTAATACCTTCCGCAACTACCATAATATCAACACCTCTTTTGGTGTCATGTCTCTTTCTACAAGTATTTGTAGGCCTGCAATTGGGTCAGGATACGTCAATGTGGGAAAGGATCTTCTATCATGTCTTGTATCATGTTCCCTTCAATATTTTCAACATTACAAGCTGAAGACAATTTTTTTTACCTATTCTAATAGAAAATAACAAATGGCGGGCTAATAATATTACTAGTGAAGAAAACCAAAAGAAGACTTTGTTATTTTGAAGGAAAATAAGGTCCACCCACAAGAAATCATTTGTGATCATCAATAAAATGGAAATTTTTGGAGTTGAATATTGTCTAGCAATGTGGAAACCTTGATTCTCTCTCACCAAAGCTCCCAAATCCCTCAATTTAACACCAAAATTGCACCTCATTCCATGGGTTTGAGGTTTCGCATCTTCAAGTTTTCATTCAAACCAATCCCCAATTCAAACTCTCATCAATTATGTCAATGGCCTATTAGGTCAAGCCCTTCCTAGCCTCTCAATTTAGCACATAAATTAAACCACCACATTGTTTCACACCTCCAGGTTCAGGGTTTAAGTTCCATGGTTAGTTCATGAACAAATGAATTTGTGTTGTGTTTTTCTGGGTTTTTTTTATTATATGTTTTTTTTAACAAGAACATATATTGTGTATTATATAAAATAGGGTTGTAGCAAAGCTAAAACCGACCATAAGTTATATAATCATAGTATTCAATATTGTTTAGCACAACAGAGGCGATGAGCATCCTCTAATAATATGAAATCTATCAAATTTAGTTTTTTTTACAAAAATACAGAGGCTTCCTTCCTGGATTGTATTCTAGCTTACATAGCTTTAACAAAAATGAAACATGTATGTAATTCATGAACCTAGCTAGTGCAATTTTAACTATGTGTCCACTATAGCTTGAGATTCTTCCTGAATCTCGTCCATTGGTGGTGGTTGTTGAGGTTGTTCAACCTTGCATGAATCTTGGGCACCTTCTGAAGGTATTCCTGCATTCACTCCATGAATTGTGACTCGGGTTCCATGCTTCTCTTTTCCCAGGTGACATATTTGTTATGTATGCATGTTGATATTTATCAACATAATGGCCAGCTATTTATTGCACCTATATTTCCTTTCTTGCATGGTTTTCTCAAGTTGGGAGTGAGATTGCCTAAGGACTACAATTTCCTATTGTTGATGTTCCATTTTCCTGGTAAGCACCTGTTGTTCTTAGCTATTGCAATCACATATAGGTTGACTTATGCACCACATGGTAATTGATAACAAACATAGGGACCAAGAGTCGTTGTAAGAGTATTGTGAATGTCGGAGATGGAGTAATGAACATAAATTCAAAGACAAGTTAATAGCTCCCATCACGTAGATATCATCCAAATTTATCACCAGGGATTTGATGTCTATGATGCCACACATGAAATCCATCCAGAGTACCGACGATGATGAGAAGATATGTTGGTATTGTATGTTGAGAGATAAAATAAGGATGAGAAAACTTCTAGGAGGGGATGAATGTCCTATGTTGACGCCAGTGTGAGTATAATTCCCACATGAAGAAAGTATGTGAGGAGGGAGAGATTTAAATTCAACCATGTGAAGATACAATGTCATCTGCCGGTTGTTGTGGGTTGCACGTGGAGGTTACACAAGACATGTGTTTGGAGAGGGAATTTATTTGACTTGGGCGAATGTATCTGTTGTGTCGAAGGGATGAGTCACATCACTCATCCCATTTATTTTTTTTATGCCTTTTATGCCTCCATTGCCCATCCATTCATTAATATTTTCAATTATTGTGATTTTAATTCCACCTTTGTCTATCATGTCGATTAAGGGTGTGCTCTTTATTTATCCTTTACCCATAATGTTAGGGAATAAATGATCCAAATGGATATCGGTGGCCACCCACATTTTCCAACTAGCTCAAAACAATTTTCTGACAATTTTGGCAATTTACTATTTTTAGCAGTTTTAACTTCCGGGGCCATTTTGAGGGTCTAAATGAAGGTTTTTCGGGATCGAGTTCCTCAATGATTTATAAAGGAATAATTGAGCACCCAAAATGAATATACTCGATGATACCTTTCCAACGGGCTATCACACGCCTAAAACGGAGATCGTATGCAAAAGTTACGACCCCGGGAAGTTGATGTACTAACTTAGCCAAACAAGGCCCACATGACTTTTGGGGCTTCATCTCCTAGGGTTACGTTTTTGTATGTATAGGGTTTTTGGCATTATTTTTTATTGTAAAAAGGCCTTCAGATCCTTATTGTAATTTTCTTCTTGCGAATGCGTACAGCCGTCACATATCTTCTCAAAGATAAGCCGCCATCATTCCAGCAAACTTGTTTAAGCTGCATTTTACAGTTTCAGCTTATTCCATTATTGAATAGAAAACTAGTTTTATTGTATCTCTATTATTTTGTGTTAAGAACTTGTTAATAATCTGTATTCATTTCATTCTGCTCATAAAATCAGGATCATTGGTATCAGAGTGGTCTTCTCCTTGTCGTCTTAATGCATGTCCCCAACGAGGTCAGAGTACAAAGAGTTGGGTCTCGAGCTTGTTTCTCTTGAGGACAGAAGCTCTCACACGCCCAAGCGACCTCTCATGGAAGGAGAAAAGAAATATGACAGAACATGACATCCTTTCAAACTATTGATTGAGGAATCCCTCACGCAAGAGAGGAACAAGATGATGGATAGTTTCGCGCAAATCCTTCGGCAGCTACCAACAGACAACGCATCTTCTTCGAACAGAGGCACCGCCCCCTTCAAGGTACAAATAAACTTCGATATTCCTACATTTGAAGGTCATATAGACACAGATGTTGTAGACAAGTGGTTGAATCTACTAGAAGGGTATTTTTATGTCCATAACTTTTTGAATAGAGAAAAGATTACTTTTGTTCTCCTCAAAGTCGTTCCCCATGTCAAAGATTGGTGGGAAACTTTCTGTGAGCAAAAGGAAACAAAGGAAACTTCATTATTTTCAGTCACAACCACCTAGGAATCCTTCAGGGATGCTATTAAGGAACAATACTACCATATCAGAAGTTATGATGACCTGTATACCAAATGGACCACACTGGGGAAAGAAAGAGACCAAGTAGTGCTTGATTTCACAAATATCTTCCATACCTTGCACACCAAGCTAGGTATCAAAGATTCAGAGCAACATCTGGTGCTCAAGTATCGTGGTGCTCTGCATAGATACATCCAGACTGAAATGGAATTTCTGGAAATCTCATCCTTGGGCGTGGCCTACCGATATGTTGTCAAAATCGAGCAGAAGCTCAAACAAAAGACGCGACAATTTGGGTCGGGGAACCCCTCACAACAAAATCCGGGAAAGGGCGGCCACAACCCACAGAACAAAGGATAGAGCATATATGGACATTATCAGGACAACCATTCCAAGCCGCAAGCAAAGAAGGACATTGGAAAGACAAAGAAAGATACTGGGAAGTGGTGCGACTTCCATAAGAGCCTTTGGCATAACATTGTTGACTGTCGCTCAAAGTAGTCATTGGTGGCCGAAGTGAAAGCCTCTGAATCAGATGCAGATTCTGACTCTGATCCAGAACCAGAAAGGGTAATACAGATCATTGACGTGGAACCCAATGCCACCATTGCTACCACCAAGCTTCATCCTGGTGAACTAGATGATCCAGAAGAAGGAGAGCGCCTCTTCCATTCACAGATGTGGGTAAAAGGCACCCCGCTGCACTTCATCGTTGATAGCGGTAGCCAGAAGAACCTCATATCAACAGAGGTCATCAAGCAACTCACCCTTCCAACAACGCCGCACCCACAACCCTACACCATTGGATGGCTCTGCCAAGGAAGCGATCTCTGCGTTAGCCAACAGTGTCGACTGTCATACGACATCAAGCCCTTCAAAGACAAGGTATTATGTGATGTTGCTCCTCTCAAAGTTTGTGATGTTCTTTTGGGCCAACCTTATTTATGGAAACGTCATGTTGTATATGAGTCTAGGCCTCATAGTTGATCCAAGTGGATATCGGTGGCCACCCACCTTCTCCAACTGGCCCAAAACATGTTTCTGGCAATTTTGGTAATTTACTATTTTTAGCAGTTTTTAACTTCCGGGGCCATTTTGAGACCCTAAACGATGTTTTTTGAGAAAACGGGGAGCAACATGGATCATAGATCAATGTTTCTCACCAAAAAGTTGTATTTCTCGGATATATCTTTCCATCGAGCTATCATACGCCTAAAACGGAGATCATATGCAAAATTTACGACCCCGGGAAGTTGATGCACCAACTTACCCAAACGGGGCCCACGTGACTTTTGGTGCTTCATCTCCTAGAGTTAGGTTTTTGGATGTATAGGGTTTTTGACATTCCTACTTATTGTAAAAAGGCCTTCAGAGCCTCATTTTAATCATCTTCTCATGGATGCAAATAGTCATCACATCTCTTCTCAGAGATAAGCTACCACCATTCTAGCGAGTCTTTCACTCTGTATTTTACAGTCTCTGTACATTTATTTCGTTAATAGAAATAATGTATTACTGTATATCTGTGACTCTTGTTTTATTTCCGCTATATCTATGTTATATTGTTGTCTCTCATGCAATATCTCTAAATGTTTATGTGTTATATCTTCGCTCTCATTTCGTGCTGAAAATAATCCGGATCAATAGTGTTATTATTACTTTGAACAGGAAATTGTACAGGATACCCGAGGCAGTCCCACCTAGTGTTATTTCCTTGATCTCTACTAAGCAATGCAGGAAGGTCATTCTCTCAGACGGGGAAGTTTTTCTTCTTTGTGATTCGCTCTCAGAATAAGAGAAAGATCACAACAACATCCAGGGTCTCTGCGGCCGACCTCTCCACATAGCAGAAGCAAGTAGATAAGGTCGTGGAAGAATACTCATATATCTTCTCCTCACCTATAGGGGTACCTCTACACTACCAGGTCAAGCACCCCATCGATCTGACCCCCGGTGCACCACTTCCCAATGGGTTAGTCTATTGCTGCTCTTTGTTAGAGAATGAGTAGATCAAGCAATTGATCCAAGAATCTCTCCATAAGGGGCACATCTGTCCCAGCTCATCACCTTGCGGGAGCCCAATCGTGCTGGTACAGAAGAAATATGGAACCTGATGACTTTGTATTGATTATCGGGCTTTGAATAAAATCATAGTTAGAAACCAGTACCTGATTCCCCAAATCGATGACCTCCTTGATCAACTCATGGGGGCCAAATACTTCATTCAATAAGATTGATATGAAGTCTGGCTACCACCAGGTCCCGATAGAATAGACAGATGTATGGAAGACTTCCTTCAAGTCAAAGGAAGGCCTTTTTGAATGGTTATTCATGCCCTTTGGTTTGAAAAATGCTCCAGCCACTTTCACGAGGATGATGAATGATATCCTGTGACCATTCACCAATACTTTTGTAGTGGTGTATCTGGAGGATATTCTAACTTATAGCATGACATGGGTCGAACACTTGCAGCATATTCAACAGGTTTTGCACACCCTGAGACAGCACAAGCTATACGCCAACTTGGAAAAATGCTCCTTTAGCATGGACAGGGTTCATTACCTGGGATACATCATTGATCAACATGGCGTACATGTGGATCCATCCAAGATCCAAGTCATCAGTGACTGGCCAGCCCCAACAACACTCACTGAGCTTCAGAGCTTCTTGGGCCTTGCCAATTTCTACCACAGGTTTGTGTTGGGATTCTCCCATATTTCATGGGCCCTCAACCAAATAAACAGGGGTGGTGGTAAGGAAAAATTTGTGTGGGGCCAGTCCCAACAACAAGCGTTGGATTATTTGAAGCAACGCTTGTGTTTAGCCCCAACACTTTCACTACCAGACCTGCAACATCCCTTTCAAATTGAGACAAATGCTTCAGAATATGTTGTGGGCGTTGTCCTCACTCAGCATGGCCACCTCATGTCCTATGATAGTGAGACACTGTCAGATATTGTCCGTAAGTACCCTACTTATGACAAGGAAATGTACTCCATTGTACAAGCCTGCCGCCAGTGGAGACATTACATTCTTGGGAAGGAGACAGTCATCCACACTGATCATAAGCCACTTCAGTTCATGCAAACATAAGGAAAATTGCAGAATGATCGCCATCAAAAGTGGTCCACATACTTGAAGCAATTCCACCTCAACATCAAGTATAAAACAGGAAGCACCATTCGCGTCGTTGATTGCCTCAGTAGACCACCAGTCGCAGCACTCACCACGGTGCTAGACTCTTGCGGCCATGAGACATTTGGATGGCCCCAAATCTATGAGACAGACTGACTTCGCCACCACCTACCAAATGTTGGGCGCAAACGCAGTTGTCGATAATTTATATCTTCAAGATGGGTTGTTGTGTCGTCTGGGCCATATCTATGTTCCATCAAGTGAGCGAGTGAAGCTAATCTAGGAATCCCACTGTAGTCAGGTGGAAAGACACTTCGACGTCGAAAAGACAGTGGTGATGCTACAAAAACATTTCTACTGGCTGAAACTTCGACAGGAGGTCAGCAAGTATATCAGGTCTTGCACTGCCTGCGCTATTGCCAAACCAACCACTAAGAAACAGGGCATGTACACCCCTCTTCCTACTCCTGACAAGCCATAGGAATCCATCTCAATGTACTACATGTCGGGCCTCCCATCCACCAAGTGGGGAGATGACTGTGTTTTTTTGGTTGTTGATCGCTTTTCTAAGATGGCGATTATGGTTACCTGCAAGAAGAGCATCACAGCAGAGGCCACTACCAAGCTCTTCTTTGAATGAGTCTGGGTACATTTTGGAATCCCACAAACCATTGTCTCAAATAAGGATAGTCAATTTATCAACACATTCTGGTCGAGCCTCTGGTCACTGCTGGACACCAAGCTCACCAAATCCATGACCTTCCACCCCCAGACAGATGGCCAAACCGAGGTTGTAAATTGAATGATTGTGCATATCCTTTGCATGTATAATTCAAAGCACCCTTGTGCGAGGGATGAGATCCTTCCCTATGTCCAACATAGCTACAACTGAGCCCTGCATAACTCAACTAGTCATAGCCCCTTTCAGGTGGGGTTGGGATTCCAACCATTGGGTCCCATAGATGTTTCACTTCCCCTTCCAGTCACCTCGACCGACTCATCTCCTACTCCAACTGAAGCTGAAAAAGCCACCCAGTTCATTGAGCGGATCCATCACATCCACCAACAGGTTCAGGATATCCTACAGAAGTCCAATGACAAGTAAAAACAATGCCATGATCAACATTGGGTGCCACATAATTTTCAGGTGGGTGACAAATTTTGGTTGCACTTGCAAAAAGAACGCCTTACAGGACCCCATTGGAAGCTTTACCCACTCCATTATGGGCCATTCACTATCACCAAGGCCATGGGGGACAATTCTTTTGAGCTCAACATTCCTCCCTTCCTTGGCCTGCACCTAGTGTTCAACGTGGATCTCCTTCGCCCTTATTTTCCACCATTATTGGACACCTCAGAAGCAGAAGAACAACTGACACCAACAGAGCTCAACCCTGAATGCATACAACAGGAATCCAATAATCAGATTATGGACACATAGATCAAGGGCACTTAACAACAAAGGATCCATCTTTATCGAGTCGTCAAAGCAGGGCAACTCCTGCACCAAGGCAAGTGGCTCACCCAGGGCCAAATTCAGTAGAAATTTCCTCATCTGATGGGGGACTTCAACGCAATGGATTAAATTGCTTCCTAAGGAGGGAGGATTGATCCATATGGATATTGGTGGCCACCCACCTTTTCCAACTGGCTCAAAATAGTTTTCTAACAATTTTGGTAATTTACTATTTTTAGCAGTTTTAACTTCCGAGGCCATTTTGAGGGCCTAAATGAAGGTTTTTCGGGATCGAATTCCTCAATGATAGCTAAAGGCATGATTTATCCCCCAAAATGAATCTCCTCGACGATACCTTTCCAACGGGCTATCACACGCCTAAAACAGAGATCGTATGCAAAAGTTACGACCCTGAGAAGTTGATGTGCTAACTTACCCAAACGGGGCCCACATGACTTTTGGCGCTTCATCTCCTAGGGTTAGGTTTTTGGATGTCTAGGGTTTTGGGCATTCTTGTTTATTGTAAAAATTCCTTTAGAGCCTCATTGTAATTTTCTTCTTGTGAATGCGCGCAGCTGTCACATCTCTTCTCAGAGATAAGCCGCCACCATTCCAACAAACTTGTTTTCACTGCATTTTATAGTTTTAGCATATTTCATTATTGAATAGAAAACCAGTTTTACTATATCTCTGTTATTTTTTGTTAAGCACCTGTTAATAATCTCTATTCATTTCGTTATGCTCATAAAATATGGATCAAGAAATCTCATAGGTGTTACCTCATTGGTCTTTAGGACCCCTTGGTTCATTATCTTGGCTTTCTTGGAAAGTTAATCTGCCTCTTGATTTTGATGTCGAATAATGTGATAGTATTCCACTAAGCGGAACTTTTGTTCCTCAGATTTGATTTTGTAGTAATGTTTTTGCAGGAAGTGTTATCACTTTAGGAGCCCTTCTAAGGTTATAGGTAGAAGAAGCCTGGTAACTTAAAATATGTTTTGGTTTTTGGTGTAGGTTGGATCAAATGGGACGCATAAACTACTGGTTGAATAAACTATGTGTGATGGGCTGAATAAATATAGCAAATATTAGTTATTAAATCAATGTTTATGAGTTGACCAATCAGATGACAGTCATTTGAAACTAGATAAACTTAGACAACGGTAATCAGTCAAGCACAAAAAAAGAGAAAAGATGATAATTTGACATAAACGGTGAAAGGAACTTGTGATCTGTATTATATGTAAAAGGTCTCAGTACAATATCAACATGGTCTAGTATCCACACTCAAACCACCCCCTGACCAATGTGAAATCAACATGATTATATAGCCTTACAAACTTATTTGAGATCCTCAAAATATGGATCTGATAACCACTTCTCCTATCTTTAGTTTGTGGAAGATATCTATCACAAATTCAAATTTGTGATGTGGCACGCAAAACAAAATTTAGAATTTCTAGAAATATGCTTCTCCAAGATTCACCTATATTTCACAAATCAAAATAAATCTTGGGAAACTGAGATATTTTATTGAAGAGAAGCCTGTGATTATGAAATACCTCCTTCAGTTTCTAAAAATACTCTTCCAAATCATCAGAATCTGTCCTCAAAGACAGTGACTAAAACATGAAAAACAAAATATTTAATTTCTGGAAATATGGTGCTCAAAGATTGACCTATATTTCATAAATCAAAATAGATATTTGGAACCTGAGAGAGGTTATTGAATATCATCCCGTTATTATGAAAAAAAACCCTTTAGTTTCAAAAAATACTCTTCCATCTAATTAGGATCTATATTCCAAGAAGGTGACTAAAACGGGAAAATCTAGATTTTCAAATCTAGTCATATTCATACATTTTAGGATTTGATCCCTAGAATATTTTTGTTAATCAAATGAAGTGCCACCTGCAGTCATGGATGATATTTGTTAATGTCTTTGATTAATAGTCATCATCTGCTCCTAAATACACTCAACCAAGTCAAATTTTGACCTTTTGACCAAAATAATGCATTCTGGAAAAATTTTGCACTTTCGGTGGCTCATTTTCCCTTGAAAATCTGATTTAGCCGCCGAAAACCCTGACTTTCGGTGGCTCACAACCCTGCAATTTTACCACTTATCCACCGAAAGCTTAAAATCAGTTTCTGGTCTATTTTGAAATGCAATTTGATTTATGTGTTGGAATGAAATAGTTTTAAACCTGTGTTTAAGACTTCAAGACTTAATATTTAAAAATAAATCTTCTCTCTAATGACTATCTTTTCATATGATGTCTCAATGATTTGGAAATCATTTTTTATCACTAACATCTGGCTCCAACCAGGATGGAGACCTCCCTACGGGGTTTCCAAGAACCTAGTAGTTTCAGTTGTCTTTACTATTGGGCATGGGGTCATATGGCTTTTACAATTGATGTTTTGTGAACCTGTAGTCTGCCTACAGCTTGCTCTCCTTATTCATGCAATCAATCAGCTGAAAATGATCTAGTTGCTCGTATGAAGAGCTTATTCTCTGCCTACTCCTACACTAAACAATAGGAGCAAGTAATCAAGTAAAACATAATTTCCAATGCATCCAAGCAAGAAACTGATTTACTGATAATCTCCTTGATCTTGACCCCAAAAATATAAGAAACCATAGCATGCAGGAATATAATTTGTTAATATAACACATCCATCTTTCATCTAACAAAAACATTTTGACATTTATGTTGCTTATAAAGTCCAAATAGTTAGCAATAGGGTCATCAAATCCACAAAGAAATACCTCTTCATGATTTTGTTTCAACTGAAAATTGAAGTGATACTAACTGACTTCACTGATATCGATGTTGAATGTAAACTGTTTTTTCTCTGTCAGAGGAAAATACAAGCTCAACTGCTGATCTGAACCTTTCTGCTCCCCATCACCATATCTCTGTAATTTGAATCCATCATGATGATACGTTGGCCTATCACAACTGACAGATTTTTAAAGAAAAGAAAAGGTATGTTCTTGTTCTTCTACATTACTATATTGATAATGATCAAATGAAAGATGAGTGTGAAAATATGTATCATGAAAATTTTTATGATCACCCTTTCCAACAATGATATTTTTGCAAGATATATCACTGCAATTTTGATCTTCACTGCAATTTTGATCAACAACTTCATAACTAGTATCAACCATAGCATGCACACATTTATGATCATCTCTCTGCTAAAAAGTAGAACCAGATGAAAATCTAGTAGACAACAAACCTTCACAAATCTCAATATCTTCTTTCTTATCACTATATTGGTCGAATCTAGGAGCATCAAGATAAGACCTTAATGACAGAGATGAAGCTTCTTGTATATAAGTATCAGCAATAAAATCTTGAAACAGATTTGGAAAAATATCACCTTGTTCCTTATCATAATTTGAAACAACATATTCATAAGGAGAAGGGGGATCTTCTTGATGTTCTAGCTAGAGATTATACAGTCCCTGAAAATCCCGGTCCTCATGGTTACTGCAACTTCCCTTGATCTGCAAATCTAGAAACTGTGAGATACCTTCAGTATTTACTACAGATTTAATATTGTTACATGCTAATATAAAAAACTGCTCATCATTTTTCAAGTTTTCAGAGGGGACGATCTGATCTTCATGATAGCCTAAAACAATAGGTGCATTTGATACAATGTCAAAATAATCTATAATATGGTTATCATGATGTGGATTATCAATCCCTAGATCATAATGAGAGATATCTTCTTCTGCAACAAAGTGTTCATGAATGTTTGGATCTTTATTCAATAAATTAAAATCATGACAACATTCAGAGTATAGAAGGTCAACTAAAAAAATGCCTTTGCAAAACAAATGAAAGGCAACATGAAAATCTGTCAAAGAGATGATACTAGCAATAGGAAGAGACCAGTACCAATCATGAGCAATCCCCTCTAATGGAAACCCAAAAAGATTGATTTGAACATTTCATGTATGATCTGAAGTCGATGAATCAGATCATGAAAATCCAGCAAGTTTTTCAGCTGGCACTTCCCACTCTTCTCCTCGAAATCTGGGAAGGCTATTATCCCATTCATCTCTACTAGGCACTGGATTAGGGAAACCAAAAATCTTTGAAAAATCACAGAAAGCATACCTCTTGTTCATTTGAAACCATTGGAGTCACCACTAGATTCACTCTTCATGGAGTCACCAAATAGATGATTACAACTGGAAAAAAAATGTCCAGACTTTGTCTATCATCAAATCTGGATCTATGTCGTCTCCCAGGGAAGCTTGCTTCAACTTCAATCTCCTCTCCCCGGCAATGGCGCCAATTTGTTATCACTCCGGGAGTCCTTCTAAGGTTGTAGGTAGAAGAAGTCTGATAACTTAAAATATGTTTTGGTTTTCTGTGTAGGTTGGATCAAATGGGACACATAAACTATTGGCTCACACTTGAGACACTTAGTAATATAATCAGATGAGACACTGCTTTCAAAAGTGTATAATCGGATGAGTAACTGAGTGGTGGGTGAAGAAAGTCTATATCTATCAACTAGATCAGATGTGTGATGGGCTGAATAAATATAGCACAGATTACTTATTAAATAAGTGTTTATGAGTTGACCAATGAGATGACAATCATTTGAAACTAGATAAACTTAGACAGCAGTAATTAGTCAAGCACAGAAAAAGAGAAAAGATGATAATCTGACATAAACAATGAAAGGAACTTGTGATCTTTATTATATGTAAAAGGTCTCAGTACAATATCAACGTGGTCTAGTCTCCACACTCGAACCACCCCCTGACCAATGTGAAATCAACAGGATTATATAGCCTTACAAACTTATTTGAGATCCTCAAAATATGGATCTGATAACCACTTATCCTATCTTTAGTTTGTGGAAGATATCTATCACAAATTCGAATTTGTGACGTGGCAAGAAAAACAGAATTTAGAATTTCTAGAAATATGCTTCTCCAAGATTCACCTATATTTCAAAAATCAAAATAGATCTTGGGAAACTGACAGAGTTTATTGAATAGCAGCCCGTTATTATGAAATACCTCCTTCATTTTCTAAAAATACTCTTCCATCTCATCAAAATCTGTCCTCAAAGACAGTGACTAAAACAGGAAAAACATAATATTTAATTTCTGGAAATATGGTGCTCAAAGATTGACCTATATTTCACAAATAAAAATATATCTTGGGAAACTGAGAGAGGTTATTGAAGCGCAACCCGTGCTTATGAAAAAAATCCTTTAGTTTCAAAAAATACTCTTCCATATGATCAGGATATGTCTCCCAAGAAGGTGACTAAAACAGGAAAATCCAGATTTTCAAATCTAGTCATATTCCTACATTTTAGGATTTGATCCCTAGAATAGTTATATTGATCAAATGAAGTGCCACCTGCACTCATGGATGATATTTTATAATTTCTTTGATTGATATTCATCATATGCTCCTAAATACACTCAACCAAGTCGAATTTTGACCTTTTGACCAAAATAATGCATTCTGGAAAATTTATGCACTTTCGGCGGCTCATTTGCCCTTGAAAATCTGATTTAGCCGCCGAAAGCCCCGACTTTTGGCAGCTCACAACCCTGTAATTTGACCACTTAGCCACCGAAAGATGAAAATCAGTTTTTGGTCTATTTTGAAATGCCATTTGATTTATGTGTTGGAATGATATAGTTTTAAACCTGTGTTTAAGACTTCATGACTTAAGATTTAAAAATAAATCTTCTCTCTAATGACTATCTTGTCATATGACGTCTCAATGATTTGGAAATCATTTTTTATCACTAGCAGGAAGGACTAAGATTTGTGACTGGTGTGTCTCAACCCTTTTATTACCAATTTTGAGTCTCCTATGACAATAATACTCTAGGTTTTGTCTTAGGTATTAGGGTCAATCCCATGAGTGCATCCATAACTTCTACTTGATTATTTTTTTTATTGCCTAGTCCCCATGATTATTTGATATTATAATTTCCTCTAAGGTCAAATATGCCCTATCGCCACCCCCTCCCTCCCTCCCTCCCTCCCTACCTAACATATGTCTCCCCTTATTATATGTTTTTATTAATGTATTAATATAACTACATTATCTTTTAATACTAATTATAACTATAACATATAATATATATAACTTATAGATTACATGACCTATTATTAATTTACATATATTACTAACTTACACACACACATACACTATATATATATATATATATATAGTAACATTAATTTGGTGATGTTCATGAACTATAAGATATTGCAAGTTATACGACATGGATGGAAGACAAATTATTGTACAATGCACTCAACCACCTGATCCAATAATAGTAAGCAATGGTAGTCAAATTTGGATTGAAATTAATATATAAACATTTGAGAAACATCAATATATGTTTTTGGTCATGGTTGAGTTTAAGCTATCTTACAAAATGTGGTCTAGGATCAAGTTGCAATTCATGATGTAAATAATTATATTGTACATGTTATTGGGTGTGGTGTTGTGAAGCATAGCTAATACATCCATGGATACTACAAAAATGAATTCAACATGAAAAATCCTAATCATGAAAATGATAAAGAATGCTAAAATGACTACGTTGCTAAAACTAAATTACATATAAGTAAGAAATACTACTAATTTATATTCATATAGTCATTATCTAGTCGTATATGGTGATCCCTAATCTATATTAGTAGTTTACGTTGTTCTTGTATAGCTACGTCACTTAAAATAGCTCAAATTTGGTAGTATTTAATTGTCATCACTAACGTTTTTGGTCACGTAGTCACTAATTACCCATTTTGTACTAGTGCCCTCCAAGGTTGGAAAAATAAAGTGAGCAAGTACAAACAAGCGAACAAAAGTGAGGATGATGCAAGTGAGCACAAGAAAGAATGATGCAAGTGAGCATGACAATTACAAATCTAATTGGGTAAAGGAGGAAAGCGTTTGCAAAAAAAAACAATCAAAAAATTAAAGAACTACAAGATTCCTCACATGAATTGGATAATTGGGATATTTATCTTCACAATAAAATTGATTTGAAGGATAAATTGAATGAAGCACTTCAACTAAAATTAATTAAAAATAAGAAACAAATCGAGAACATGACTGATGCAACTTGTGATACAACTGACCTAATGAAAATTGTTGTTGTTACTTGTGATACAAATGATCTAATGGTTGATACATAGGGAAAAAATGATATAATTGATGTTTCATTAAATATCTAGGAGATGGAATAATTCATCAACAATGAATTGATGAAGGAAAGTCACGATTCACAAGAAGAAACAATAAGTGATACCAGAAGCAATATTAGTGAATGTGAACTTGAATTTCCTTTTGAAGTTACAAAAGAAAAAAAATCATCATCTTTCCAAAATCATTTTCAAACCTTGGGAAGTGTTACCCCCCAAGGGGTGACAACTTAAAAGGTACCCTCATAGGGTGTCATGTTGTTGTTTGCATTATATTTCTCATCTTCTCCAAACTCAGACAATTCTTCTCATTATCTCCATAAGATGTATGATTGTGCTAGCTCATATGAGGTATATCTTATCCTCCTCCCTCACTCCTCAAATGACAAATGCACTATGGATGATACATTATGGTTTCACTATGATCTATCTTTATACTCCATGTATTAGTGGTTCATTTAGATGTGATTCTATAACTTATTGGTTGGTCATGAAAGTGGTAAACACTAACATGAAACTTGATAGCACTTTATAGCATGCATAGTTTTATTATTTTCCTCATTGTACCTTTAGGGACCATATTTTTCTTTTAGAAGTGTTTTCATTTCTTGGGTCAATTTGTATTACTATGTAACTAGCCAAGGAAGTGTCTTCCACTTTCTAACCATGTATGACTTATCACTTCATTCCATCCTTAAAAGTCTATCTTGAACATGTATGACTTATCAAATGTTAACAAAAATATCTAATGAAGAAACCTTGAGTTAATAAAGCCAACAAAGAGCTAGAGGTAAAGAGAAATAAGTCAAAATCCAATATATAGATCTTGAGCAATTCCACCTCGCTATGAGGCCAATGGCCCTAGTCTCTAGCTTGTCTATGAATATCTAAAAAAAAACGTACTTGTTTAATAAAATGAACACGTGAAGAAAAAAACAAAAATGGGTAGTTTTTTAGGACATGTAACTCAATGCTAAAAGCTCCCTCTTGAAGGCTATTGTACAAAATACTAGTTTATCAAAGATGGATGAATAAAATAACAAGATATATGCATATAAAATGACTATGGAGGCCATCTCCTGAAGTCTTTCCCTCCCCCCTTTCCATAATTATTCATCACATTACGTATATTTCACCTAAGGACTTGAGAAATACTAATTTTCCTACTACATGACACGTGTATAAGGGTTAATGTTATTCCCCCTTGGTAAATATTAGGAAAATATTAAAAATAGCCTTTATTATAATGTTGTGTTAAGAGATATCACTAGGTGTGTATCACTTGATGGCTTTCCAAGAAGCTAGACCCACCACTTCAAGTGGGTGCCTTACATTGGGATCCATGTACCATGTCTTGGGATTTGTGACACTACATTGGGATCTATGATGATACCTTGAGATATGTGTGTTCATTTTTTTTATCATATCTACAAAAACTAGGACCCATTCCATTTGTCTCAATATCTATGTATTGCATTAGGATACATGTCACTGCTTTTGGATTTGTGACAATGCATTAGGCCATGATAGAGACACCACATCAGCACACTTACCACATGGACCACTCAGAGTTTGCCTCCTTGCTCATTTGGATTTTGCACGCACATGTATGCATTAATATTTCCTCCTTGGACCACACGTGGGAGTTTATTAGTGCACTTGAGGACTTCTAGAATGTGGTTACATGTTGTTGGAGTGATTACAGGTAGTTATGTTGACTATAGGATAATATGACATTGACCATAACACTTTACTTGAGGAGCACCCTTATTGAGAAGGTCACATGTTCCATCACACATTGGATGCTATATTGGACATCCACATGTGTAGGGTGATGTTACACACTTGGAGGTTATTATTTCATGCTTTGACCACTTACTTTCTCTTGGGAGTCGCTTAGAGGGGTGCTTTGGTATTTGGACTATGGTTGACTTGTTCTTCACTTATTCTTGGGACATTGGCATAGTTTATGAGAGGGCGCAATTCTACTAGGCCCTTTAAGTCCACACATGTGGCCCTTTGTCGTTGCATCTGGACCATATTTGAGAGGGTGCTCATGTGTTGGAGGATTTTTTTTATGAATCAAGCATTTTGAAAAAGATAATAAGTTAATCAATACAATCCACTTCGAGGAGGAAACCTCGTTTTACAAAATATCCAATTCACAATACAATATATGATGATCCTAAGACTAGGTCTCCTTGATGTGTGTGTGAGAGAGAGAAAGGGTACAATTATACTGAAAGGGTACAATACAAGGTTATATACAAACTACTAATATAACAATTAAACTAATAATGAATGCTCATTAGAGCCGTAACATAGGCTCCCAAGGGCCTTAACATAGCCCCCCTTTTTAAGAAATATTCTCCCTCAAAACTTGTAATTGAGGGTGTTTCTTACGAACTACTCATGTTCCCATGTGGTTTCTTCAAGAGACATATTCTTCCGCTTTATTAGGTACTCCATAATGGTTCTATTATGAAGAGATAGAGAACATTGATCTATAACTTTTTCTAGTTCAATAATCCACTTCCCTTCTTCATCTAATTCTAGAAGTTCTATTTGCATTGGCATAGTTTGTCCCAAAAACATTTTTAGGAAAGATACATGAAAAACCTTATGAATGCTAGAAGAATACAAATCTAAGTCATATGCCACTTGTCCAATTCCGAGAATAATTTTGTAGGGTCCATAAAATTTTGGAGCTAATTTCTAATTCTTCTTTTTCTTGAGTGTGTATTTCTTATAAGGTTGTAGTCTCAAAAATATCCAATCACCCTCCTCAAATTGTCTTTCAATTCAACGTTGATCTACTTGTTGTTTCATCTTGTTTTGCGCAATTTGAAGGTTTTCCTTGAGAATTGTCAAAATTTCTTTAGTATTATTCTCCATATGTGACTCTATTTCATGTACTTTGGACATATCTTTCAAACCATATGAGATACTAGGAGTTGGATATCCATAAAGGGCCTCAAACAGGGACATTTTAGTAGATGTGTGATAGGTAGTATTATACCACCATTCTACCATAAGAAACCAATTCATCCATTGAGATTCTTTGTCTAAAGAATAACATCGTAGATAACCCTCTAAACATTTGTTAAGTATTCCCGTGTGACCATATGTTTGTAGGTGACATGTTGAACTCATAGCTAGTGTTGTTCCACTCATCTTCCATAATTATTTCCAAAACTTTCCTATGAATTTTGGATCTCTATCACTTACTATTACTTTAGGAAGACCATGAAGTCAATGATAAATGAAATAATTAATTAAAAACAAATATATAGATTAAAAAAAAAAGATCCCAATTTAAAAATATTTGCCACAATACAAACCTTCTTAACCTCCTAAGTCATCAAAACCATGGTGATCTTGGAATGCTTCTCTCAATGCTTGAACATAGAAACACAAAATAAAGAAATCAAAGTAATGTCTTATCTTCTTAAGGTCCAATATACCAATTGGTCTCAGTGGATGTTAATTCATCATCATCATCAACAATATTTTTTTAATTTAAACATTTTCAATGTTTATATTTATAATTTAAAAAAAAAATACGCATTTTCAATGAAGATATTCATTTATATATACATGTTTAATGTAACGCCCCCAACCTTCCAGGATGGGTAATACCACTTAAAAACTTTCATGCTCTAATATATATATATATATATATATATATATATATATATATATATATAATGCAAATTTAACAAATATAAACATTCTTCTCACGCACAAATTCATGCAGAAGTGACAATAAACACATGAAATTTTGATAAACTCCAAACATGTACTTAAACACGGTATGTAAAATTAACATAGAATTGGTACTTATTTTTTTTATGAGAAGACTACCAACTGCGTGCAGACCCTCCACAAACCTTCTAGCCTTAGACCACACTGCTCCAAGCTATCAATAGTGGGTCACCCCCGAGATGGGACTAAAATCCACCCAGGGTAAAGGAAATCCTAGGCTAGGCTGAGACTATGGAAAGATGCATAATGCAATAGGAAGGATTCCTTCCAAGGAGCCTACTTACACCCACCACTCACAGACTCACATTTCCCACTTACTCGTCCCACCCTAGGAATATACACCTTCATTGTTCCACAGTCCATTGGTTGTTCCACTTCCCTTCTAGGGATTTAGCAACAGGTTGGATCATGAATTCTCATAGCTATGTAACTGTTGTTGGACTCCCTCCAGGAGAAATAACTTCCCCAACAATATCTCTCACCTGGAGAGAGTTGCTCATAGGCCTGACAACCTGCTTCTTCAATCCATGGGCCTGAAAAATCACCTCTTCAAAACCACGGGCCTAAAAACCTGCTTCTTTTGTCCAGCTCCTAAGTCAAACAGGTAACCACAGTAGCAAAATTAGGTAAGGCATGGTATGACTCAGCAAAACTACTAGTGCGCATGAGTTACAGAGTTTCACCATGGAAGAGGGTTCAACTATGGCATAAAATGGTTGGTTGTGTGCCTGATCAGTGCCTGAGTGTGTGCGTGCATGGGAAGGATGGAAAGAATGGTGAGAGAGCCCCCACAACAAAGGATTTTCCCACATAATTTTTTATGCACCCAGGTTTACACATGGCTCTCTTAGGAGCTCGTTCCTCTCCACCTAGACTTTGTTCCTTTCCCCAAAAGAACTTAGGATAAAAGGGTTTATTTTCTAAGCCTTAGTATTTTAGGAAATACATTATAATATTCCCTTGGGTTAAGCCCTCAAGATTAGCCCCTTTTTCCTAGCATCTTAGCCCCCTTCCCTTCCTAGTGGAGCTTAGTCCCCCATAACTCTTTCTTCATGGTTGGTCTACACGCAGTGACGTATTTTTATTAATGATATTCATAATTACATATACAAAAATAGGCTCACTGGCCTTAGCATCTAGGCTCTCTGGCCTAATAACACATAATGCTCCCAGCTTATAAATACTTGGCTCACCAGCCTATAAAATTCATTAAACATCATTACAATTCAGAAGGGGCTCAGCCTTGGGGTATTACAATCCCCTCCCCTTATTTATGCACTGTCTTCAATGCATCATATTTACATATTACAACAATATTTTCAAAAATATTCAAAAATATGCGAGTGTTATGCCTGTACAGCATCTTCATGCTCCCAAGTTGCATCCTTGTGACCGTACTAGGTCCATTGGACCTTTACAAGCCCTATGGCTTGATTTTGGAGCTATTTGATTTTTCGGTCCAGAATGCGTATCGGATGCACTTGAAAAGTGTTTTCTTGCTCCACCTAAATCACATTCCAATCAATAACATGATTAGCATCAGGTATATATTTCTTAAGAAATGATACATGGAATACATTATGAACAATCATAGATGCAGGTAATGCAAGCATGTAAGCTACTAGTCCAATCCTCTCTAGGATTTCAAATGGCCCAGAATATCTGGCTGCCAACTTGGAACAGTTTCCCAACTTCAAGGAACTTTTTTTGGCCTTCACCTTCAAGAAAACATGATCACCCACTTTAAATTCCTTGCGAGTTCTGCCCTTGTTAAAATATCTTTTATACATGTCTTGGGCGGCCTTTAAATTATGTTTTGTCTTCCATTTCCCTGAGAAACTCTGGCCCAATCATTTCTCTGTCAGCTAGGTTGTCCCAGCTTATTGGTGTGTTGCACTTTCTTCCATAAAGTGCCTCAAATGGGATCATCTTTAGTGATGCTTGGTGTTAGCACTAGGAATCACCCTCAAACTGTCATGAGGATAAGCCCAGTACCCATCAGTTTATACAATAAATGTAAATGAGTTTTAAGGGGGTCAAATGGATAGGACTCGAGATAATAATGTTCTAATTCAAAAAATATGGACTAGCATGCACCAGCCATTGAGGTCTTGAATTAACTTCAGTCAGTAAGTTTGGAGTAAGGGTGAACAAAGGGAAGACTTTAGTGAGGAGAGTGTATAGGTCTGTTGTGGACATCAGGTCTTCCAGTAGCCTAAGGAGGAAAAACTTAAACGCAAGATCCTCTTGAATTCAAATCTCAAAGAAACTGAAAGAAATTATAACAACATTATAATATAACATTCATCATAATAGAGTCATAACAATCCATGTGAATCAGTCAATCATGAACTCTCTTAGTATCAGAGGCAAATAATATGGAGCAAGAAAGTTGACTTAGATTAATCAAGATATCTCAAAAACAAATACATAACCAGAGAACCAATGCTCTTCATCAAAATATTACAATAAGGGATCCTAGCTCAACCATCAACCATCAAAAAATATCAAAACTGCATACATATACTGAGAATTGTTGCAACCACCGGGAGCATGATCGACCCCCTGTATTCAATGTTTCCAGTCAGTGCCTGCTCTGTCAGACTGTGTGTGCCTTCCTTTGTCAAACACAAACTCAAATCAGTATGGGTTTTGCAAGAAAATTTGTCCTTGGGGAAATTTGGGCTGACAATCTGCCTCCACGGGAAAGCCTTCCATGCTTTCCATTTATGAGGTGATACGAGGTTTCAACCACCACCCCTCCTCTTTATTAACTGCTTCATCGAGATTAGGAAGAGGATTTGAATGCTCTAGAAGCTTCCATGGGATGTTGGTGGTTCTTCGCGTCAACCTAGCACCCTAAAACCATGATGATCTCATTTGCTACTATCGTGAGGGTCTTCGGCCTTGGCACAACTCTCGTGAAAAGTGCACCTTCCTTCGCGCTTCCAACTATTTAGGTGCCAGCTTCTTCTCCACTGCACATTCTTGCATGTGACCTCAGGCCACAACCTGGCGCTTATCCCCACAGGAACTTCGGGACTTCGTCTTTCGGGGATCCTCATATCACTTAACCACAACACCCCCAATTCCTGATTTGAAAAAAACGCCCAACTCAAATCAACAGTCGGATATGCTTTCCACTCGACGGCCAAGGCTTCTCGTTGAAAACCCTGAACTATCAACTTCATGTGATGGGTGCTCAATCTCCTTTATGGACCTGCTTCCATATGACTTTTGTTTGTGACCCTGAGCCCACTCTCAAGTGCTTCCCGAGTTCGCGTTGCATGAACTTGCGTTGTGCTCCATTCTCAAAACTCCGATTCATGAAACCACGAACATGTTGATCCGGCGCCACGTATCCCTCTAAATTTAACGGTCCAAATCTATTTTGGGTTTCATCCATTGGGGATTTTCCCCTTGCCTCATTTCAAAACTCTCGATAGTCATTTCTGCGAAACCTCGGATTGACTGCCACCTGTCTCCTCAAGATCTACCACCCGGATTAAATCTTTGCTCGACCTTTGATCTCGGGCCTCTACCCTGGAACTAAACTTCGAGCAACTTTCGGATCCCGAATACCCGTGAATTTTTGATCCGATTTGCCTGATGGATCTCCGTCGTTGGAAGATAAGCTTGCCTTCTTTCTTGTATTTTAAGCTCGAAAATGAATTCTATGAAAGCTACACTTTGTGTTCAAGGATGATTCCCACACAAGCAAAGGACTGGGTCACCCTGCGACCTTTTGATAGCTTTATGTGATAACACTTGATACCCATTGTTGTAGGAAAATTCTACCAATTGTATATAATCGTCTCATTTAGATGGTTTGTCCATCACATACATTCTTAGCATATCCTATATCACTTGGTTCACTCTTTTTGTTCGCCCATCAAAATCGGGATGATAAGTTGTGTTGAAGTTCAGATTTGTTCTTAACCCTTTGAATAATCCCTTCCAGAACTTTGAGGTAAACTTTGGGTCTCTGTCAGACACAATGGTCTTGGGTATTCCATGCAAGTGTGCTACTTCCCTCATATAAATATCAACAACATTGGTTGCCTTGTGAGTAACCTTCATAGGAATGGAATGGGAAGCTTTAGTAAGCTTGTCCACCACCATCATGATAGAATCTTTATGCTTGCTTGTTATGGTAAATTTGGTGATGAAATCCATTGTCACAACTTCCCACTTCCACTCAAGAATGGGCAATGGTTGCAACAACCCAACAGGGTGTCTATGCTCATTCTTGACTTTCTAACACTCCAAACATTTAGCAATGTACTCAACAATCTCCTTCTTCATGTCTGACCAATAATATTGGCTCTTGACTGTTGCAACTATTTTCTGATATCCTGAGTGTCCAGCATAAGGTACATTAGGCATTTCTTTCAAAATCGTACTCCTTAATTCATGAGAATTGGGTACATAAATTATGTTCCCGTACAAGAGAATTACATCATTTCCCAATTCATAATCTTCAACTTTCTGTTGCATTTTACCTTGTTGTAATTTTGTTACTAACTCCATGTACTGCAAATCTACTTTTGCATCCTCAGAAATTCTTCTTTTAAGATCAATTTGATACATGCTAATGGTTGTAGCATGCAGTTCATGAACTCTCCTGTTGAGTGCATCAACCACTTTGTTATGTTTTCCTTTGATGTGCTTAATATCAAAGTCATACTCACAAAGGAATTCCAACCATCTACTCTGCCTAGCATTCAAAGTTGGTTGATCAAACAAATATGGCGGCCAACTCCATATTTCCCATGAGGTAGTGCCTCCACTTCTTCAAGGCATGTACTATGGCGGCCAACTCCAAATCATGAGTGGCATAGAGCCTTTCATGCTCTTTCAATTTTTTGGATTCAAAACATACCACAAATCCGTTCTAATGAAGGAATCCACCAATTCCTTATTTGCATGCATCGGTGCAAACCACGCAATCCTCATTCGAATCAACAATATTTATAGTTACTTTGTTTAATTGTCTGAAGTAAATGCACAATCTCAATTTCCCATCTTTCTTCTTCACAAATAAGACTGGGTCACCCCAAGGTGACACACTTGGGTGTATATACCCCTTCTTCAGAAGCTCTTCGAGCTTCATTTGAAACTCCTTCATCTCTGGTGTACTCATTTTGTAGGGAGTCTTTGATATTGGAGCTTCTCCAAGCATCAAATTTATAGAGAAATTAATATCTCTCTTTGGGGGTAGGCCTGGTATCTCCTTAAAAACATCCTAAAAATATTTCAGGACTTCATGATCCTCCAGATTTGGCACCTTATCCTTAGGCGCTTCCTCCATATGAGCTGCAAATAACTAGCATCCCTTCCTTTAACACTTCTTCAGCTGCATTGTCGAGATCTCTCGGACAATAACTGACCTAGGAATTCCTTGGACTATTCTTGGGTTCCCTTCCTCATCCAGGCAAGTAAATGCCTTGTTATGACAGCTTAAGATGGCATGGTGTAGGTCCAACCAATCCATACGAATTAAATAGGCATATTAACCCAATGGTAGGATGTTCAAATCTACCTTGGTACTTAGCCCATTCATGTCCATTGTACATGATTTAACCAGCTCAACAAATTTTCTCTTAGCTCTTGTAGGCAGTTGTACCAACCAAGATTTCTCATGCTTTCTTCTTGGAAATTGCAATCTTTCCACTACCTTAGGATCTATATAGCTATGACTAGCTCCTGAATCTTTTAAAATAGTAAAGGCATGGTTATTGATCATAACTTCTACTTCAATCATGTTTGATTGAAACTCTTATTCCTTGTTGTCCAAGACTACATAGATCCTTGGTACACTTTTTCCCATGTCCTCCACTATTTTTTCTTGTTTTACATTGTGGACAACTCTCACTTTGTCACTTTTGTGAGGAAAATATCTATACTTATGGTCTCCTTTACAACCCCAACATTGAATGGGTGTCTGCCTTGGATTTTTCCCACCTACCTCAACGATTATGTGCTCTCTAAAAGATGGTTGTCCTGGAGGATTTTTTCTGAAAAATGGTGGCTTGTTCCCCTTCTACCTTTGTTCCCTGTTAAACTTCTTCTTGTCTTCCCAAGCTCTTTGGAAATTAGGCTTTCCCTTATTTTGATCATATAAGCACTTTGTTCTCCTTATGGTTTCCTCCAAAGTCTTGGGATCATCATATTGGATCTTTTCACTGATGAAAGATGGTAGCCCACTCAGGTATCTCTGGATCTTAACTGTCCCATCCTTGATGAAGGAGACATACTTCGACAGTTATAAAAATCTCCTTTCATATTCATCAATAGTCATGTTGCCCAGTTTGAGTTCAAAGAACTCTTTCATCTTTTTGTCATAATACCTCTTGGTTAGGGATTTCTTCTCAAAATGCTTCTTGAATTCCTTTCAAGTCACAATTTTATCTCTAATATGCTACATTTGCACAAGTTGATCCCACCACATGGATGTTTTTTCCTTTTAGTTGATAAATAGAAATTCTCTCTTTTGCATGAGAAGAATAGTTATGTAATTGGAAGTACTTTATCATGCCTAGCAACCATGTCTCGGCATCTTAATCCTTCTTTTTCTCTCCATCAAAGGTAGGAGGTTTGATCTTGTTCATTTATCCTTTCAATTCATCCACCCCAGACCTCCTATGATGCTTCCTGACAAGGGATGGACTTGAGTTGTTGTGTGCTCTCTTGTTGGAATACCTTTGGGAGTCATGGTGATATCTGCTACCACTCCTTGATCTTCCTTTTCCCTTAGGGGTCTCATGGCTTCCTGATTTGATGGAGCCACTCTCCTTATCCAACTTATTTTCAATTATGTCCAGGATTTTCATTAACTTCATATTGAAGTATTCCTATTGTTCCTTGGCTTTCACAAGCATTTCATTATCATCCTTGTGACTATGGACATTTGTCTGCAATTTTCTAAGTCTCAACCAGATTTATGTTATCATCATTTTCTTCTCCATGTCCATTGGAGTTGGTTCCTTCCATACCCAATTGGACATTCATCCCTCTGATTTCATCTTCTTGACTGTAGTCTATCTTTGTATCATCCATCACTCTGCACTCTGTGCTAATTCTAATCTGACAATTGTTAATTCTGCAAAAATGTGCATCCAACAGAACTTTGTTAAGCTAATTGTTCTTAATAATATCATGAAAACACAAACCATTCTAATTCATTAATATATATCAGACTTAATTTATGTTGATTTCCTAAGAAATTGACTGTTTAGATCCAATTTATGGCTGAAAAATTATCTTTTATTGTTCAATACCTTTCCAATGCCTATTTCCATGCTCAATTCTGAGTTTTGAGTAGGAAGTTATGGATACTTGAACAATTTGTCTTTTCAGTGATGCAATCATCTACATGTATTATTCCAACTAAGAGTCAAATGGGATCTTGGATCCATGTTGGATCCCTTATTCAGGTTTACAAGCCTTCCTTACTTCTTTAGGTGTAGGTATGTACAATCAAGATCCTCACGGGCTTTTTCTCTAAGCCTTTTCTCATTCTTAAAACAAAATTTTGAGCGCTAGCCCCTTTTATTCGGACCCCAAATTCATGTGACCATGGGATGTGACCCAGTGCTAATAGATAGGCAGTTATCCAGAGCCTTGGAACTTCGGCGCTCCGAAGCTTCGGAGGTTTCCCTTTCTGCAAATCACAAACACCCCAGATCACCGAACTGGCGAACTGGTGAAGGAAGGTGGATCTATGATCCTCGTTCTCTGTTTAGATATATGGTGGATAGGAGCTTCGGGACTCTGGACTTCGGCGATTTCCAAAGCAATTCTCTACAAATCTCCCGGAGTGTCAAATTGGTGAGCTCGTGAAGGACAATGTATCAACAGTCCACGACTTCCCAACATCCAATGACTGAGATTTACTAGGAACTCTGGGCTTCAGAGCTTTCCTAAGAACTTCTTCACAGATCTCTCGAAGTGTCAAATTACTGGAGATCCTCTCCTTCCTCGATGTGTCATTCCCCGATCAATGGTCAAGATTAACTTCGGCCTCTGGGAGTTCTTGATTCAATCAACCAATAACACAATTCCTCTGGAGTACCAATTCTTCGGATCATGGGATCAACTGTCGTGTTTCCTCTCCCGGCCAATGCTGAGGATTTAATCTACTCTTTGAAGCTTTGGGAGTCCTCATACTTAACAACTCTTGACCAAGTTCCTCCAGAGTTCCATGTCTCCGGACTACAGGACCTGGCGCCACGTGGAAAAACATTGGAAGCGGACATGTGGCCCAATCCGAGGGGTGACACGTGTCAATTTCTTACTAGAACAATCAGTATTTAAAAGAAAAAATCACACTGACACGTGGCACACATCTTGTGTACCCACGTCACCCCAGGTAACATCATCAAGCCATGTTACTTCGATGCTTCATGACTTCGAAACTTCAGGACTTCGAGACTCCGGGAATTCGAATATCCTGAAGTTCTTCCAACGGTTTTCCCCAAATGTCGAATGCCCGAACTTCTTAACCTCACGGGGTCCATGTAGTATAGTTGTCATCAATCAAGGTGGTGAAAATTGTCCCCACTGTCGAGTGACATATGTCAGGTTCCAATCGATACTTAAGGCCTATCAAAGGTACACAAACAAGTGACACATGGCAGACTTAGGGTAGGTCCACCTCACCCTAGGTGACATCATCATGCCACGTCATATTCGATGCTTTGGTACTTCGGGGATTTCTTATCTTCGACACTTTCTCAAAATTGGTGAACTGGGACTTCGACGATTCTTCTCATCGACACTTTTTCAAAATTGTCGAACTGTCATATGTTAAATAGGTCCACGTCATCTCTGACACTTCAGGACTTCAAAAATTCTTCACCGCACAATCTCCGACGGATTTCCCTGAACACTGAACCGCTGAATCACTAGGGAAATCCAACGGTTCTCCTCCTCCTGAATGATCTATGGCTGAGAATCACTCTAGGACTTTGAAAGATTTCCCTGTTGAAACATCGCACAACCCCCAGACTGTTGAAACTCCATATCCGATGGTTGTGAGGGATCTATCTTCTTCCGAACAGATCCAATGACCCAAATTTAAACTTTGTGTCCCCAATACCATGATTGTTGTATTTTATCTAACTGTTATACCTCCTGAGCTTCTGAACATAGCCAAGGTGTTCCATTGGCACTCAAGAATGCTCTAAAATTTGAATTTTGTCCCACTCGACAATAATTCCCTCGGAGCTTTTTCTTCAAAAATCACTTATACTTCCCAATTCAGGTTCAGTGTCGAAAACTGGGCTCTGATACCATATTGTAACACCCTCATCCTTCCAAGTTGGGAAATTCCACTTAAAAACCTCCATGCTCTGATATATATATATATATATATATAATGAAAATTTAATAGATATAGACATTCTTCTCACACACAGATTCATGCAGAAGTGACAATAAACACATATAGGCAATAAACACAGGAAATTTTGATAAACTCCAGACATGTACTTAAACATAGCATGTAAAATTAACATAGAATTGGTACTTATCTTTTTTATGATAAGACCACCAACTGTGTGCAGACCTTCCACGAACCTCCCAGCCTTAGACCATGTTGCTCCAAGCTATCAACAGTGGGTCACCCTCGAGCTAGGACTAAAATCCACCTAGGGTAAAGGAAATCCTAGGCTAGGTTGAGACTATGGAAAGCTACACAATGTAACAAGAAGGATTCCCTCCAAGGAGCCTACTTATGCCCACCACTTACAGACTCCCATTCCCCACATGCCTATCCCACCCTAGGAATACATCTTCACTATTCCACAGTCCATCGACTGCTCTACTTCCCTTCTAAAGCTTCAGAAACAGGTTGGATCAAGAATTCTCAGAGCTCTGTAGCTGCTGCTAGACTCCCTCCAGGAGAAATCACTTCCCCAACAATCTCTCTCACGTGGAGAGAGTTGCTCACAGGCCTGAAAACCTGCTTCTTCAATCCATAGGCCTGAAAACCTGCCTCTTCAAACCCACAGGCTTGACAACCTGCTTCTTATGTCTAGCTCCTAAGTCAAACAGGTAACCGCAATAGAAAAATCAAGCAAGGCAGGGTAGAGCTCAACAAAATTACTCATGCACGTGAGTTACAGAGGTTCATGATGGCAAATGGTTCAACAATGGAAAAAAATGGATGACTGTGTGCATGCTCAGTGTGTGATTGCATGCGTGCATGGGAAGTGTTATCCCCTAGCCTAGGGATAACTAAGGAGATTATGTCTCAAGGCCCACAGGTCTTAGACATGGAGTACCGAGAGCCATATTGACATGATCCTGGCCCTGGAGGGCCCATTCTTCTTCATCAGGACCTTGTAATGTTCCTGACTTGGCTAGTCTAGGAAACACTGCTAATGTGTGTGTAGGATCAAAGGTTTATATCATATAAATGATCATACAAATAATAAACGTGACAAAGGACTGCAAAGTTTGTATTGTGATATCTCTGTGGATTACAAAATGGCCGAATGCGGTTGAATAATTAACAATACTTGACTAGATCAACATACCAAGGATCTTATCTGGAATATAAATAAGCAATTGTGGATGAATAGAATAACAACCTCGGCTAGATCAAAAGACAAAAGGATCTTAGCCGGAATACAAATACGCAACTAAAAGATAATACTCAAAATATGGGAGCATTGCGGAATCAATGAAGAATGATGGAAGACCTGGATGATCTTACCAGTGACTAGGGTGTGTCTTTCAACACCGAAATCAGCCAACTGGTGTATCCCTCCTGAAATACACTGAACTATCTCTCCTGAGATGCGCCTCTTCTCCTCAATGACAAGTCATAATCTACATAATAATGAATTAGGTCGTTGACCCTTCCTTTGTAGCTTTCCAAAACCCTAAATCATGTTGAAACCCTAATTCACTATTGACTTCCAAAACCCTAAATCATGTTGAAATCCTAATTTACTATTGACTTCTATTTTTAGCTCATAATGACTTAAAAGAACTTTTAACCCTTTTTAGCTCAATGTCACTTTCCGAATATAACACCTGTGACTAGAGTGACCTCTAGTAACCTTGTTTACCCCTCTTTGGCCCTGACTATAGTCTAACGGGGCAGTTTAGACCATTAAGCCTCCTATCTAGAGCTCCTATTTGGAAAGGGACATTACAGTCCTCCCTTCCCAAAATTTCTTGTCCTCAAGCAATACCAGTCCAGGGTGCTGCAACACCTGCTTGATCACCCAAGTCGCGTCCTCTACTGGAAGCCCTCTCCATCTGATCAAACACTCTCTAATGACCCTGCTCCTCAGTTTCCGCTCCCGAAACTCCAATACCTCCTCCGGAGCTAACTCCAACTGTCCCTCCTCATCCAACGGGGGAAGCTCCTCTGATGTGCTAATGAATTGTCTCACTGCCTTTTTTAGGCCAGACACGTGGAACACGTTATGAATCTTGCTCCCCTCTGGAAGCTCTAGCTCGTAAGAAACCTCGCCTACTTGGCGCATGATCCTGTAAGGACCATAAAATCTGGGCTTAAGCTTCTCAGCCCCACTCTTCTTCATAGATGATTGTCTGTAGGATTGGAGTCTCAAGAAAACCATAATCTCCAACCTCAAAGCTGTGCTTTATCCTGTGTCTGTCCACACTTATCTTCTGTCGGTTTTGCGCCATCTACAGGTTCTCTTTCAACAACTTGAGAATCTCCCGACTCTCTATGATCCAATCCTTGGCCTTGGGAGCTCTGCTCTCCCCGAAGACCAAGTCTACCAAAGTGGGAGCATCATATCCGTACAATGCTCGGAAGGGTGTCATACCAATGGACATTTGGAAGGTGGTGTTGTAGCAATGTTCTCCTAAAGGTAACCACTTTACCCACGTTCTCTGTTGTCCTCCTACATAGTTCCTCAAATACCCTTCAACCCACTTGTTGACAATCTCGGTCTGCCCATATTTTTGAGGGTGATAGTTGGTGCTAGGTGTCAACTCTGTCCCCACCAACCGAAACAACTCTCTCCAAAATGTCCCTATGAACCGACTATCCCTGTCACTGACGATGTTCTTCGGCAACCCATGAAGTCTGAAGACCTCCCTAAAGAAAAGCTCGGCTACCTGAACTACGTTGTACTATGTCAGTATGGCATAGAAGTGAGCAAACTTGGTCAATCTGTCGACCACTACATAGATACAGTCCTTACCCTGGATCTTGGGTAGACCTGTGATGAAGTCCATAGATATACTCTCCCATTTCTGCTCTGGAATGGGGAGTGGCTGAAGTAGCCCTG
>ML833829.1:0-27762 GCA_009831015.1 Picea engelmannii
TGAATGAAAAAGGATCTCCCCCTCTTCAGGATCTGTTGGTGCTTCTAGTTGAATTGATGTGGTCGCGACAATAGTAGTGGGGTCTACATCAATTGTCTGTCTTTTACTAGTATTTTTAGAATCAGATTTTGAATCAAGGTTCGACTCCGTTTCTTTGATCTCAGCCACCAATGACTGTTTTGAACGACATTCATCGGTTTTGTGCCAGGGTATTTCGTGGAAATCACACCATTTTCTGGTGTCTTTCTTCGTCTTCCTGTGACCCTTCTTTTCCTGTGGCTTAGACTGGTTTTCTGGAAGTTGTTTGTTAGGGCTCTCTTTCTCGTACTTTGGTTGTTGTAGATTTGCAGATCTGAACTCCCATTTGTTTTTTTGCCTAAATTATGTTCAATTTTAACAACATATCGATATGCAACACCGAGTGATGAGATATCCAGAAAATCCATTTCAGTTTGGATGTATCTGTGTAGAGACTTGCAGAATTTTAGAACTAAATGTTGCTCAGAGTCTTTGATACCCATCTTGGTGCGCAAGGTATGGAAGGTATTGGTGAACTCTGGCATTGCTTGGCCCCTCTCTTGTCACAGTGTGGCCCATCTCATGTACTGGTCCTCATAGTTTCCAACAGGGTAATATTGTTCCTTTACCACATCCACAAAAGAATCCCAAGTGGGCTCAACCCCATATATTCCAGACTCCTCTGTGGAACTTTTCTCCCAGTAAGTTTCCCACCAATGTTTTACATTGGGGAGAGCCTTAAGGAGTGCGAAGGTGATATTTTCTCTATTTAAAAAAATGTGAACATAGAAATAACCTTCAAGCATATTTAACCATTTGTCAAGGGCATCCACATCTATCTGACCTTCAAATATGGGAATATCAAAATTAACCTATACCTTGAAAGGAGAGGTTCTTCCAAAGTGGTTGTTTGATGAATATGTTCCTATTGCTATCTACAGGCATTGAAGGATGTGGGAAAAATTCTCCATCATTTCATCCCTCTATCGCGTGAGAGCTTGCTCAAGCAATAGATTGATAGAATCATTTGCTCCGTCATTTTTATTTTCTTCCTCCATGAAGGGTTTCTTGGGTGTGTGAGAGAGATTATATTTAAGAGATACAAGCTTGAGACCCAACTTGCTATACTCATACCTCGTCGGGGACATGTACCGTGAAAATGATCAAGAACAACCTGCTCTGATACCACTGATCCAGATTATTTTCGGCATGAAACGAGAGCGAAGATATTATAAAGAAATGCACAGAGATATCGTAGATATCCAATAATATAATAGAAATGTATCATAGATCCAACCATAAACACAGAGACACAGTAATACACAATTTTTATTAATGAAAGAAATGTAACGGCTATTCAAGAGATACAATCTCGAGACCCAACTTGCTATACTCATACCTTGTCAGGGACATGTACCGTGAAAACGATCAAGAATAGCCTGCTCTGATATCACTGATCCAGATTATTTTCGGCATGAAATGAGAGAGAAGATATTATAAAGAAATGCACAGAGATATCGCAGATATCGAATAATATAACAGAAATGTATCATAGATGAAACCATAAACACAGAGACATAGTAATACACGATTTCTATTAACAATTTCTGAGAAGAAATGTGACAACTGTTTTCATTCGAAAAAAGATGATTGTTACAATGAGGCTCCAAAGGCCTTTTTAACATAAGTAAAATCCAAAACCATAACCCTGGAAGATGAAAATCCAAAAGGTTAATGGGCCCCGATGGGGGTAGTTGATACGTCAACTTCCCAGGGGCGTAACTTTTGCATACGATCTCTGTTTGGGGTGCTCGATATACCGTTGGAAGGTCTAATTGAGAAAAACAAATTTTGACTAGCCCAGGTTAGCGCCATTGGGAGTTACCTAAGCTCTAAATCCCCAAAAAACATCATTTAGGGCCTCAAAACGGCTCCGGAAGTTTGGAACCCGAAAAATTGTCGAAAAACTGCCAAGATGGAAAACTATTTTTTGAGCTTGTGGAATAGGTGGGTGGCTAGCGATATCCACCTGGATCAATCCTCCCTCCTTAGGAAGTAATGTTATCCATTGCGTTGAGTTCCTGGGGGAGAGGGGGAAGCGTTTGTTGAATTTGAATCTTGGTGAGCTGCTTTCCTTGCTGGAGAAGTTATGCTACTTAGCTTGTTGAAGGATGCCATGAACCTTTGGCTGGAAGGGTTGGACCTTTTTAAATAATCTAGCTACATGAGATGACTGTGTGCAGAAGGAATATTTTTTCTTTGTTGCAACCTTGTCGACCTTCTTTTGCTGGATAGAACGTGCTTGGGCCAAGGCTATAGTGGTTACAGTATCCTTTTGTTCACCTTTTGAACAGATTATGAAGAAGCTAAATTGTGTAGTATGAGATACTACCTTGTGACACTTTTTAGGTGGATAGTAGTCAGAACTACCTCTGGTATTTTGTAGAGGTGACCCTCCAGAGAAACAATGACATTCCGGGGTCGAGACTCATAAACAACATGGCATTTCCACATATATGGATGGCCCAAGAGAACACCACAGACATCAAGTGGGGAAACATCACATAATACCTCATCCTTGAAGGGTTGGATGTAGTATGACAATCGACACTACTGGCTGACACAAATATCTTTTCCTTGGAAAAGCCACCCGATGTTGTATGGCTACAGGTGTGGTGTTGTCGACAATCCAAACTGTTTGACAACCTATGCTAAGATGAGGCTCTTCTGGCTTCCGTTATCAACAATAAAATGCAGTGGGGTCCCCTTCACCCACATCTTTGAATGAAAAAGGCACTCCCCCTCTTTAGGATCTGTTGGTTCTTCTGGTTGAATTGTTGCAGTCGTGACAATAGCAGTGGGGTGTGCGTTGATGATCTGTTTTTTACTAGTATTTTCATAATCAAATTCTGAATCAGGGTTTAGCTCCTTGTCTTTGATCTCAACCACCAATGACTATTTTGAGCGACATTAATCGATGCTTTTCCAGGGGATTTTGTTGAAATCACACCATTTTCCGGTGTCCTTCTTCGTCTTCATGTGACCCTTCTTTTGTTGTGGGTTAGATTGGTTTTCTAGAAGTTGTTTGTTAGTGTTGTCTTTCTCATACTTTGGTTGTTGTGGATTTGCAGATCCGAACTCTCATTTTTTTGTGCCTAAATTTCTACTCGATTTTAACAACATATCGATACACAACACTGAGTGATGAGATATCCTGAAAATCCATTTTAGTTTGGATGTATCTGTGTAGAGGTCATGGTATTTCAGAACCAAATTTCACTCGAAGTCTTTGATACCCAGTTGGTGCACAAGGTATGGAATGTATTGGTGAACTCTGACACTTCTTGGCCCCTCTCTTTTCGTAGTGTAGTCCATCTCATGTACTGGTCCTCATAGTTTCCAACAGGTTAATAATGTTCCTTTACCGCATCCACACAAAAATCCCAAGTCGTCTTGGCCCCATATAGTCCAAACTCCTCTGTGGAACTTTTCTCCCAGTAAGTTTCCCACCAATGTTTGACATGGGAGAGAGCCTTAAGGAAGGTGAAGGTGATCTTTTCCCTGTTAGAAAAATTGTGAACAAAGAAATAACCTTCAAGCAGATTTAGCCATTTGTCTACGGCATCCCCATCTATATGACCTTCAAATACGGGAATATCAAAATTAACATGTACCTTGAAAGGAAAGGTGCTTCAAAAGTGGGTTTTTGATGAATATATGTATGTTTCTATCAGTAGGCATTGAACGACGTGGGAAAGAATATCCATCATTTCGCCCCTCTGTCACGCGAGAGCTTGCTCAAGCAATAGATTGATAGAATCGTCTGCTCCGTTGTTTTTATTTTCGTTCGACATGGAGGTTTTCTTGGGTGTATGAGAGCGATTTTATTCAAGAGAAACAAGCTTAAGACCCATATTTTTATACTCGAACCTCTTCGGGGACATGTACTAAGAAAACAATCAAGAGCAGCCTGCTCTGATACCACTGATCCAGATTATTTTCGGCACGAAATGAAAGCGAAGATATAATAAAGAAATGCACAGAGATATCGCGAATATCCAATAATATAAAAAAAATGTATTATATATGAAACCATAAACACAGACATACAGTAATACACAATTTCTATTAATGAAAGAAATGTACAGAGACTGTAAAAATACAGAGTGAAAGACTCGCTAGAATGGTGGCAGCTTATCTCTGAGAAGAGATGTGATGGCTACTCGCATTCGTAAAAATATGATTGTTACAATGAGGCTCCAAAGGCATTTTTAAAATAAGTAAAATCGAAAACACTAACCCTGGAAGATGAAAATCCAAAAGGTTTGTGGGCCTCAATGTGGGTAGTTGATACGTCAACTTCACGGGGGCGTAACTTTTGTATACGATCTCTGTTTGGGGCGCTCGATACACCGTTGGAAAGGTATAACCGAGAAGAAAGAATTTTGATTGGCCTAGGTCAGTGCCTTTCAAAGTCACCTCGGCCCCAAATCACTAAAAAGCATTGTTTAGGGCCTCAAAACAACCCCGAAAGTTTGGAACCCAAAAAATTGCCAATATGGAAAAATGTTTTTCGAGCCTGTGGAATAGGTGGGCGGCCACCGATATCCACCTGGATCAATCCTCCCTCTTTAGGAAGCAATGGTCTCCATTGTGTGGATTTCTCATGAGATGATTGTGTGTAGAAGTAATAGTTTCCCTTTGTTGCAACCGTGTCGACCTTCTTTTGCTAGATAGAAGGTGCTTAGGTTGAGGCTATAGTGGTTACAGTATCCTTCTGTTCACCTTTTGAACAGATTGTGAAGAAGCTAATTTTTTTAGTATGAGATACTACGTTGCGACACTTTTTAGGTGGAACAGTAGTCAGAACTACCTCTGGTATTATGTAGCGGTGACCCCCTAGAGAAACAATGACATTGTGGGGTCGAGAATCATAAACAACATGGTGTTTCAACATATATAGTTGGCCCAAGATAAAATCACAGACATTGAGTGCGGAAACATCACATATTACTTCATCCTTGAAGGGTTGGATGTTGTATGAAAATTGACACTGCTGGATGAAACGAAGATCTCGTCCCTGGCAAAGCCACCCGATGTTGTATGGCTACAGGTGTGGTGTTGTCTACAATCCCAACCGTTTGACAACCTCTGTTGAGATGAGGTTCTTTTGGATTCCTCTATCAAGAATAAAATGCAACGGGGTCCCATTCACTTACATCTGTGAATGAAAAATGCGCTCCCCCTCTTTTGGATCTGTTGGTTCTTTTGGTTGAATTGTTGTGGTCATGACAATAACATTGGGGTTTGCGTTGATGATCTATCTTTTTCTAGAACTTTCAAAATAAGATTTTGAATCAGGGTTCGACTTCTTGTCTTTCATATCGACCACCAATGAATGTTTTGAGCGACATTCATCGGTGTTGTGCCAGGGGATTTTGTGGAAATCGCACCATTTTCTGGTGTCCTTCTTTGTCTTCCCGTGACCCTTCTTTTCCCATGGCTTAGACTGGTTTTTTGGAAGTTGTTTGTTAGGGTTGTATTTCTCATACTTTGGTTGTTGCGAATTTGCAGATCTGAACTCTCATTTTTTTTTTATGCCTAAATTTCTGCTCAATTTTAACAACATATCGATACACAACACGAAGTGATGAAATATCCATAAAATCCATTTCAGTTTGGACGTATCTGTGTAGAGTTGCACAGTATTTCAGAACCAAATGTCGCTTGGAGTCTTTGATACCCAGATTGGTGCGCAAGGTATGGAAGGTATTGGTGAACTCTGACATTTCTTGGCCCCTCTCTTGCTGCAGCTTGGTCCATCTCATGTACTGGTCCTCATAGTTTCCAACAGGGTAATATTGTTCCTTTACCGCATCCACAAAAACATCCCAAGTGGGCTCGATCCCATATATTCTAGACTCCTTTGTGGAACTTTGCTCCTAGTAAGTTTCCCACCAATGTTTTACATGGGGGAGAGCCTTAAGGAGTGCGAAGGTGATCTTTTCTCTGTCGGAAAATTTGTGAACAGAAAAATAACCTTCAAGCAAATTTAACCATTTGTCAAGGGCATCCGCATCTATCTGACCTTCAAATATAGGAATATCAAAATTACATGTACCTTGAAAGGAGAGGTGCTTCCAAAGTGGTTGTTTGATGAATATGCATTGTTTTTATTGGCAGGCGTTGAAGGATGTGGGAAAAATTCTCCATCATTTCGTCCCTCTGTCGCGTGAGATCTTTCTCAAGCAACAAATTGATAGAATTGTCTTCTCCATCATATTTATTTTCATCTTCCATGGATGGTTTCTTGGGTGTGTGAGAGCGATTGTCTTCAAGATAGACAAGATCAAGATCGAAATTTCTATACTCATACCTCGTCGGGGACATGTACTGAGAAAATGATCGAGAACAACCTTCTCTGATTCCACTGATCCGTATTATTTTCGGCACGAAATGAGAGCAGAGATACAATAAATAAATTCATAGAGATATCCCAGATATCCAATAATATAAAATAAATGTATCAGAGATGCAACCATAAACACAGAGATAAAGTAATACACGGTTTCTATTAATGAAATAAATGTACAGAGACTGTAAAAATACAAAGTGAAAGACTCGCTAGAATAGTGGCAGCTTATCTCTGAGAAGAGATGTGACGGCTACTCGCATTCACAAAAACATAATTTTTACAATGAGTCTCCAAAGGCCTTTTCAACATAAGTAAAATCCAAAAACCTAACCCCGGAAGACGAAAAACCAAAAGGTTTGCGGGCCCTGATGGGGGTAGTTGATATGTCAACTTCCCGGAGGCGTAACTTTTGCATACGATCTCCGTTTGGGGTGCTCGATACACCGTTCGAAAGGTCTAACCTAGAAGAACGCCTTTTGAGGGTGTTCTATATGCACTAAATCCCTTAATTAAATTTTCAACACGGGGTAACTAAACTTAGAATTGTAGCACTTGATATTCCAAGGTAGAAAAGCTAGAGGTATTATAGTCTAACTAAGGAGATGGTCTATCTGAGGGCTAATATACTTAAGAAAATACTATCAATGAGCAAACCCTATCAAGGAACTTAAATTATTTACCCTAAGTAACTTTTAAACAATGGATCGATGGATTGTCCTAAGGAAACAAATAAAAACCCTACTTTGAACAAGTTAACTTAATCAATATAATGAGCAAAAGAAAGCCATCTATTTAATATATTCAACTTAATTAACAATAGAAACAACAAACTAATATAATCAATCTATTCAAATTAATGAGCAACAACAACAAGTAAACAAGCAAGCAACTACCCTATTAGAACTTATGCAGCAAGTAAACTAATCAAAACTACTCAACAGGGAACTAATCAACTATTAAACAAGTGAACTCTATTCTTAAGATAAAACTCATAATTACTTCTAATCTACAAACGAAAATCTTAACCTATTGAATTAAAATCATCATGACAAAATTCAAAGATTAATAACAAACTCTTCTTAATCTACAATAACAAGAAACTTCAAATATAATGATGATGATTATGTCTTCGGTGTCTTATGACATCACGATGGAATATAACAATTAGTGATAGCTCAAGAGGAATAATTTCAATATTAACTTCTATGGAGAAATTAAAGGTATGAATCAAGCAATCTAACAAGAGCTTAGCCATCATAGAAGAAATATCAACTACCCTGAAAATCCGTGTGATCTCTCAATTTATGCATTAATCATCAACGATAAGAAAACATTATTCTATTTAATTCAAATGCACTCTTATGCTAATGTAAGAAAAATCACACCATTAGAGATTTATAACTAAAAAGTTAATTCAAACTTAAAATTTGAATTAAAATTGCAATCTAGATCTAGAATGGAAATTTCATAACATAAACTAAGCTAATCCTATTATTGACAATTCAAATTGCAAATTAAAAATTCTTATAAAATCATAATTTAAATTCTACTTTTACCTGAACATACTACAACGAAATTGATTAGAAAAATAGATAAAAAAACTGAGAATTAAATCAAAGCTAGCAACTATTCATCCATCGAAACCTTGCCAAAGAAGCTATGTACTTTGTATTAACTCAATACTATGTTTTAACTATTCTATTTCAACCTGCAGAAATTCAAACTAGCATTTAAGCACACAACAAGGTTAGTTTAGCTAAGCTTGCAAGCTATTTACTAATAATTAAAAAGACACAACATATTAACAACTATCCTTTACATGCAACCTACAAAAAGGAAATTGAAACAATTAAATTATGAACAACAAACACACATCATGTGAAATGATAAAAACACATGTAACGGAAAATGAAAGAAATGACAATTACACAACTCGAATACACAAGCTAACTATCTAGCTATTCACCCAGACCACTCATGGCCCCCCCAATAGGTCGTGGCTCCTCCTCAACATCGAATCACGAGCTAAATCAACATGATTCTGGCATTTAAATTAAAAACACAGTCTTGCAAAAATTTATGGAAATGTCTTGAATTACACAGCAAAACAATTATAGCAATCCTTCAAAATTATTCACTATCCTTGTCTGACCACTGTTGTGGTATTTATAACAATTACAATTCGAGAGGTCGACCACTGGAAGGGTCGACCTCCTCTAAAAACAACAAATTCCATTAAATATGCTATAATTGCCTATGGCTTCTAGAAACCAAACGAGCCACTCATCACTCATCATAACAAATTAATCCAAGATGTCAAGAGCTTAGTAGCTGGAGGCCACGAGGGTGAACAAAACCCATGTCGCCGATTCGCCCAGCACGGGCCTCTGATATAACAACTGCTAACTTGCCCATGTTTTTAGTGATGGATGTAGTATTGGATGCAGTGTCGGATGAAGTACCGGACGCAATGCCATATGGAGTACCAGACGAGCTGCTGGATGGAAAAACACCATGTGATTTTTCCCTGTGACACACAGATCACACATTAGCTTATTGGAATCATTAAATCAAGTTCAACTAAACTCAACATCATCACAAAACATCAATTACACGTACCTGACATAAGATTTGATGATTTTCTATGAAATCCTTCAAACTTTCTTCAAAATGGTTATTAATACATATATAATATCGATCAAAAGGGATTCAATCAACATCATTAAACAACAAAATCAGAAGCCCAACATTAGTCCCACACCTAAGATTTTGCAGGTCCCACTGCAAACAAAAATGAATTGCTCCAGATGACTAGACTTGCTGAGAAGGATTAGCTTTAGAAGCTTATCCCTCTTGTCTTGAATATTTTGTCTTGTGAATATTATGATGTTTCAATTGTGCCCTGAGGTTGCGATTGGTATTGGTCATTTGATCAACCAATCGTTGGAGGGAATTCACCTTTTCTTGTAGTATTGCATTGTCATGGTGAAGATGTTTATCCAAAGTCTTCCTTTCTTCCAATTGTTGCACTAGATGAAAATTTTATTGTTGTAACTTTTCAATGGATGAAGTATGATGAGATTTCTCAAAGGAGGGATTAGATCCCTTGAAAGATGTAGAAAGTCTATCAGTTTTGGGATCTGGTATAGGCATCCGAGAGGTAGGAGTAAAAGGGGGTTTATGAGGAGAAATAGGTTCAGATTTTGTCTCTCTATGAGGATCCAATTCTTCTGCAGAAACTTCCCTAAGTCTTTTATGAGGGCTTTCAATATTGGAGGATACTTGGATAGGGTCCGAAGTGGCCAGGGGTTTGTCATAAGGTTTTCCTCTTGTATTTCGGAAACTCTTTCGAAAATACCCTCTCTTGAATCGATTATCTCCTCTCCTATTTGTGGGGACTGTAGGGAAGTCTTGTTGAATTACCTCTTGTAACGTTTTGGGTGCAGGATCAATAGACGTTGAAGGCATTGGGGGGTTATCAATAGGCTTCTTAGTCTTCTTGCCCGATGAGGCTGCAGGGGTATCAACAAGTTTCTTAGTCTTTTGTTCCAGTAAAGGGGCAGCTTGAGTAGGAGGGTTTGGAGTCTTCAAAGAATGGGGTTTGGATGGAGTAACAGTCCCTAGATCAAGTGTTTTCTTGCTAGTCTTGATTGTAAGATGAGGGCTTGAAAATTGGTAAATGAACTCATCCCATGTTTTCCCTTGTTTTTCCAACTCGGCTATAACAAGTAGTTTGATGAGGCCATGGTGGAATAGGCTGTTATGGGGATTGGTTACATTCTTCCATACTTGGGAAGACATCTTCTCAAGATTTTTTAAGAAGTAAAAGGGAAATTCAATGGCTTATTGAATTGAAAATGAGCTAATAATTGAAAGTGGCAGGCTTTAAAAACAGAATATCTACCTTCACAATTGATCATTCTGGTGATGACTATGAGAGGGTTAATTAGGTCCTCTTTAATACACTCCTTGGATTATCCCTTATCTCCAGAGATATTCTTAAACTCAGGTTTGAAGACTTGTTGTAGCTCGCTCGTGGCAAATGGTGATGTTTAAACCATCGATCCCCAACTCTTGGAAGATTTGTGGCTGAGGCAATTGATTCCTCATAGACCACGAAGGTCAAAGACTCCATGTGGCCATCATTCCATTGAATCTGAGGGAGAATTTCATAGAAACGTCATCATCGTGGCCCTGCAAATGAGCCAAGAACGGCCCCCACCCTGTGTGAAGGAACACTTCCCTACACCGTGCGAACTCGGGGATAGAAAACAGGTCAACATAAGAGGAGGACTCATACCGTTTGGGCATGGTGAAAGTGTGGAGAAATGGACAAGGATTGAATTCGACATAGGACGGGTGCAATCAGGCCGAGGATGAGAGTGATTAAGAAGAGGGCGAATGCAATTGAGGAGAGGGTGAATGAACTGCATAAATGGGATAACAATTTGAACGATCCCTCCGTTTTTTAATGCGCCCAAGGTTAAAATGGTTGAATTCATTGATGAATTCATCACACATGAGTTTTCATTCATGAGAATGAGTGCAACGATTTCGAATTCAAAGAGTATCTTTTGGGAGGAAAACGTAATGATGAAGGAGTTAGATCAATGTCCAAGTCTTCGGCTTGGACATTTGATCATAAAAATGTTTAAGAATTGTATCATTTAATCTCAATTGCCATTAACTAACTCAAATAAATTCAAATGAATCTTGGTTACCTGAAATCATGGACATTTATTGTGTATATACATCTCGTCTGATTCTTCATATGGTGCGTCATCCAGCACCTCATATGGTATTTTAAATGGCACCTCATACGACACTCCATATGGTACGCTTGTGAGAAATGAAATTTTTCATCCTGTAATGGATGTTTTTTCCATAGCATTCAGTCTTAAAATGATTTTGACAGTCACAGTGAATAGGAGCAGAGGCAGGATAAGAGTGTTCCATTATTATTATTTTTTCCATCATGATCACACAATCCATTTCTCTATCTCTCATATTATAAGGCATGTAATCACAACTCTGTAATGAATAGTCTGTAAAGAAAAACCAGTTAAGTGGTCTGTCAAAGAAATGTACAACAATTTATAACACACAAGAAATTAGCATTTCGAAATAAAATAACTGTTGATATAATAGCCTATATCATGAAAACAATACACATAATTTTTTACAAAGATTTTATTTCTTCTAGGAAGTGTTATCATTTGTCAACTCATGAAACCCCTCCCCCACACCTAAGTGTTGTGACACCTCACAATAAAAAATATAGGAAACCAGTCAATTCTCCCAATAATCGAATATTTACAGCTTGTTAAGTGTAGAGATAAATTTCACATATCGGTCTGACGAGACGGTTAGAATATGGACCCACCTATTGGATAGAACATCCTATATATAGTTAAGAAGAGGTAGGCGAGAGAGTTTCGAGATAGTCTCAAAGTTAGTTCCCAATGGAAAATTTATGGAGTTCATTAACCTTATCTTAACCATACATACTTTGTGTCAACTTTGTCTATAAGTAATGTCATACATTAGGAAAATTTTAAATTTCTTATTTAATTTTTGTCATATTATCATCCTCGCTAGGTAGAATGCCCTGCTTCCAGCAAGCCTTTTTAGTTACTCCGACGGGTTTACCTAGTCATACCACAGGCTAGTACCCATTGCCAGTATACCTGTTTAGTATCCCAGCGGGTTAGCCTCTTACACCCTTAGAGACTGGCCCTTCATCTTTTGAGATTTTAGTATAAGATTTCTTTGTGCAAGCAGATGGGGGGGCAACTCTAAAAACAATTTTTTTTTTTCAATTGGGATGGTATTTATGTTAGAGGATGAATTTCCATTATATATTCCTTAGTGTTTGTCCTGATGTAAGGGGTACTTAAGCGGACGTAGTCTATCTAAAGATATGATATAATCAATCATTTTTAGTGTGTAGTGGATGGTACCATTGGGAAAGAAAAGAAAGGTATCTTTAGGCTCAACTCAATTTTTTTTTTTTAAGTTATTGTGATGTTTCCATGGCTAACCGCTAATCAAGCCTCCTTGTTACTCTTTAATAAAGATACTTTACTCACTTACTCAGGGTTCTTGGGGAAACTGTACGAGTGACCTCTAATCTTGATGGTTACGGTATCACTTCCTTATATAGTGGTGAAGGTTTAAGAGCAACTGCTATTTAAGATGCCTTGAGAAAAAGAAGATGAAAATATTTGCAAAAATATGGCTAATTACAACAAGTCATTATTCATTTGATGCTTAGCAGACAACAAGGTTCAAGTATAGAAATATTTTGAAGAAAAATCCTTTTTTTGTATTTCCTTGAAACTGTCTACTCCTGGTGAAATAAATACCTATAAAAATCTCTAGAATTGCCTATCAACAAAATTTAAAATCATTTACATATGTACAGTCGAAAAATTCAGAAAATCATTCAAGAACAAGGGGGACTTCCCCATCTACTAAGGCCAATGCCTTGTCAGTTGACATGACCTGTAGAAAATATTCTTTGGAAATGGGCATATGATAAAGTTTGAATCAATGTCCATTTACTACAAAGGAGACATGTCCATCGTCAATTGTTTTGATTTTCACAACCCCATTGTCATACACGGTGACTACCTCATAAGGACCCAACCACCGAGTGGTAAGTTTTCCTTTGAAGGTTTTAAATCGGGAGTCAAACAAAAAATACCAATCACCAGGTTGTAAGTGTTTCTTATTAATAAATTTGTCATGCTACTTGCTCCTCTGGTTTTGGACTAATATTGTTCGTTGGATAGCATCTTGTCGGATCTCATCCAAGTCATTTAATTGTAGGTCTTGTTGTTTCTAAGCCTCATGTAATTTTAATACCAATTCTATGGAAATACAGAAGGTCCTTACTTGGAATTCTATTGGTAGAAGCACTTGTTTCTCATATACTAGCTCATAAGGGGTATGCTCAGTGGTGTTTCTCCAGGTGGTCTGATATGCCCACAAAGCCTTTGGAAGCCTATCAACACAATATTGATGTTGTAATTGAACATTATTGGTTAAGATAGCTTCCAGAACTTTGTTTGTAGACTCTACCTAACCATTACCTTGTGGGTGGTATGGAGAATATTTATAGTGTTTAATCCCATATTTCTCTGTTAGTTCTCTCCTCAGCTTGGAAGTGAATTGAGTGCCTTGGTTTGTAACAATTTCATGAGGAACATCGAAGCAGGTAAATATGTATTCATAAATGAATTCGAAAACATATTTTTTGTAGCCCTAAATAGGGATTTTTCCTCTACCCACTTGGTGACATAATCTGTACAAACCAAAATATAGTTTTCCTTACGAGACATAGGTGAAATTGGTCCTACAAATTCAAGGGCCCATTTTTCGAAAGGTTCTATCATAACTTGGGCCCGCAAGGGAATTTTGTTAGATGACGTGGATCTTCCTATCCTTTGAAAACTATCACAACTACTCACATACTTGGCAGCATCCTTGAAAATTCTAGGCCAATAGTAACTTGAATGTAACACCTTATATGTTGTACATTTGTCAGAAAAATGGCCACCACATGGTCCATCATGACAACTTCGTAGTATTTCTGGTATCTCATCTTCTCAGACACATCTATGAATAATCAAAGAAGGACCTGTATGAAAAAGGTCATGGCTAACCCAAGAGTAATTGGAACTTTGCATAATAATTCTACGTTTTTCATGAGGTGACAAATGAGACAGTAACTTCCTAGTAGCCAAATAGTTTTCCATATCTACAAACCATGGGGTATTTACAGAAAGGGAAAAAAGGTGCTCGTATGGGAAACTATCATCTGTGGGAATATCATCATCCTCATTTTTTATTCGTGAAAGAAAATCAACTACCAAATTCTCCTTTCTAGGTCAGTCAAGAACGGTGATACTAAACTCTTGCAATAGCAGGAGCCACCTAGTCACTCATCCATTAGTTATGGGTTTATTCATGAGAAATTTAATTGTGGAATGATCTATATGTACAAATACTTCGTAACCTGTGATGTAGTGGCGAAACTTATTGATAACATGAACTACTGCCAATAATTCCTTCTCGGTAACTGTGTATTTTAACTCAACAAGGGACAAGTTCTTTCTCACAAAATAAATGGCATAGGAATTTTGGTCCTCTTTCTTCCCTAATACTCCTCCTATTGCGGTGTCGGAGGCATTAGTGGATATGTGAAATGGGAGAGCCCAATTGGGCCCCCTAAGAATTGGTGCCACTAACAACTTATCTTTCAAGGTTTCAAAGGCAGTTTGACACTGCTCAATCTAAAGAAAATCAACATCCTTTATTAACAATCCAAACATGGGTGCAACAATCTTTGTAAAATTTTCAATAAACCACTGGTAGTATCCAGCATGTCCAATAAATATTCTCACCTCTTTCTAATTTTGGGGGGCTAGAAGTCTGACAATGACCTCAATATTTGCAGGGTCGACTTTAATCCCTTCAGATGAAATGTGATGTCCTAGAAACACTCCTTCAGTCAACAACATTTACATTTTTCATGACTTAAAGATAGGTTCATTTATTGGCATCTAATAAGGAATTTTTCTAAATTATCTAAGGCTTCCTGGTAAGTATTTCCATATACTGTGAGGTCATCCATGTATACCTCCACACAATCACGAATAAGATCAACAAATATCCCTAGTATTGCTCGTTGAAATGTGGCAGGAGCATTACACAATCCAAATGGTAAGACCCTATAGGCATAGGTTCCCCAAGGACAAGTAAAGGTGGTCTTGTCCTGGTCCTTGGGTGCTATAAGAATTTGATTGTACCAGCTATATCCATCTAAAATGGAGAAATATTTATTTCCAGACAAGGTATCCAAGACTTGGTCAATGAAAGGAAGGGGAAAAAATCCTTCAGAGTGGCTTTCTGAAGCTCTCGAAAATCAACACAAATCCTCCATTTCCCGATCACTTTATTTGGAACCACTACAAGCGGGGATACCCATTTACTATTGGAGATGAGATAAATAAATCCGACATTTAATAACTTTTGGATCTCCTCTTTTACTATATCCTTGAGTGTTGGGTTCATCCTTCTCTGGGGTTTCCTAACAGGTGTTACTTCCTCTTGGGTACATATGTGATGAATGGATGTGTAAGGGTATATACCCTTCATGTCAGTGTATTTCCAGGTGAATGCCCTTGATTGTTCTTTAAGGACACTTACTAACTGCTTTTGTTGGTCTTCATTTAGCCCAAAATTTATATGTAGAAATTTCCCTGGGCTAATCTGATATGGCATGGTATAAGATATGGTAGACTCATATATCTTGAAGATAAAAGATGTCGAAGACAAAATTGATGGGTTCAATTTCTCCTAAAATTCTTACCCAAACATGTAGTCAAATTGGGGAAAATATTGTGGAAAATCAACACACGTGATAGCAGAAATAAACTGGTTTAGCACATTTTTTGTTGTGTGCTCTTGAAGTGCTCAGGAATGATCACTTGGAAACAAGGGTTCTTCCTAGTCCTCATTCTCATATGGACATTCAAGCCACCATATAGTCTCCATGATAGGTTGGGCTGGTGGATATATGGTGAGTTTATGGATAGAGAGTCCATTCGAGATGGTCATTTCTCCCTCTCTATAGCCAATAAATGCATTGGTTGTGGCTAACCAAGGTCTTCCCAAAATAACGGGATGGCCTTTGGTAGGATCCTTTGAATGGATGACCATAAAGTCTATTGGGTACTCCCATGAGGCTAAAGTAGCTATGATATCATCCAAAATTACTTCAGGTATAACCCTAGTCTTATCTGCTAATTCCAAAATGGTTGGGGTAGGCCTAAGAAGAGGTTTTCATTGTAATTCCTCCAAAGTAGTAATGGCCATAACATTGATGGCTGCCCCTAGGTCTATGAGAGTGTTCCCAATGGAAGCCTCATTAATGGTTATGGTCACTATGGGGTTTCCTGGGTTCCCATATTTTTCTACCTTAGGCTACTCTGATATGTACTCAAAAATTTCTCCTATCAAATGTACTATTGGAGGATCCTTCTGCTTCCTCCCTAGCTTCTTAATACACAATTATTTGACCACCTTACTATAGATTGGAATATCCTTAATGGCTTGTAGCAAGGGAATCTTGAAACAAATATTCTTCAATTCATTCAAGATGTCAAATTTCGATCGGGTGGTAGGTTTCTCGATTACTAATCTTTCTAGATAAGGAGGGGCCTTCATAATTTGTGAAGGTTCATTTTGGGGAATCTTGGGTTCTTGGTTCTTAGGAATAATAACATATTCCCACCTAGTGTAATCCATGGGTTGTTTCGAGGTTTCCTCTTCTTCTTCTTCTTCTTCCTGGATGACTACTAAAGGTCTCTGCCTATCCAGAACTTTTCCTGACCTCAGTTGAATCTCCTGCAGTGGAACAGGAGAAATAACATATGTCCCGAGGGCCAGTATCTCAACATTGTGAAGAGGTTGAGTGGGCTTATTATTGGGATTGGGCACTGGTTTTACCGGTAATAATGTTGGTCTTGGGGAGCTTGCATTATGATATTGTTGTGGTTGTTGTGGTGGAATAGGAGGTAAAGGTGGTGGAAAAAAACCTAACAGATGTTGTGGGATGTTCGATGGAATTTGAGAATAAGGATGGTTGGGCATAGGGATAGGTGGATCTTGAGGGTTCCCCTGGTTATTCCCTCCTCTCCATCCTTGAAACCAAGGATTTTGGTACTGTGTAGACCAGTTTTTCCAACTTGGTGAGTTCCACTGTTGTGGTTGTTGATAATAGGGTGGAACTTGAGGTAGTAGATCCGGGTATGTAGGTTGGTTCCTATGCTTCCATGGCCTCCTAGGTGCATAAGAGGACTCCCCAGGATCCCCACTCCTATATATAGCTAACAAACTGGGCAATGATGGACATTTTTTAGTTGAGTGGTCCTCCATGCAGAATCCACAAACTGAAATTTTATCCAATGTGCATTCCCTTGAGGAATGCTTCCTCTTGCATCTTGGGCAATATATGATCATTGCTACATTTTTCTCCTCTTGTTTCTTTCTAATATTTAGGGTGTCCAACTAGGAACCTATTGTGCTTAATATATCTATTTTGAAATTCTTTAAAAGGCTCCCTATCTCTACTCTTGTGATACCACCTGAACTAACTGGTTTTAAGTTTCTACTGTAAGGATCCTGGACATTATTCCATGTTTTATCTCTTCTACTCGAGTAATTTTTACACATTTCACAGATTTCGACAAATGGTTTATGGGAGATGTCACCTGATGCCATCCGGTTAAGTATCTCTAGGTATTCCTTTGAAATTCCCTTAAGGAAAAGATCCCTAACTGGATCATCTGGAAGGTCATGGTATTTTGATTTATGGGAGATATAAGCAAACCGTTCCATATAATCCTGAAGATTCTTGTCTTCCAACTGTTGGACTTTGAAAATATCATTACGAGACTCCTTCGTCTTGTAGTAGTCTTGGTACTTCTTAAGAAATATGTCTTTCGTGTCTTCCCAAGACCTAATACTAGACTCTCCCAACCCCATGAACCATCTTAGTACAGAGTCCTTGAGGGTGGCATGAAAGAGTTTTAGTTTCTGGGCATCTTGTAAGTAGTTGTAGCTCCTACACAATATGTTGAACTCAAATAGGAAGGTATCCAGGTCTTCACTGTTTTTACCATAAAAGGTGGGCAGTGCTGAGAGGGGAATATTTTTCATATTGACATTCGGTGTGGTGTCCAAGATTGGAAACCTGAAGGTAGTTTCGGTTTGGTTTCCATATTATTCTCCCTCCTCATGTCTTACATTGTTGTGATCCTCCTGATCATCCATACTAGTTTGGTTTCCAAAAAAGAGAGTACTTAGGTAGTTTTATCCTTGAAGAGAACAAGGTATCCCAAGGTTTTTGTCTAGGAAAGGTATCCCTCTGATGAGAAGGTCTTTCGACTGCTTGGATGTTTGGGACTCTACTCGAGCCGGTTGAGGTTATCGGTGCCAAATTTTATGTATCAACTTAAGAGACAATTATATTTTCTGAACTACCAAACAAAGTATTCACCTGTCCCATTATTATTGATGCTTCAATTTTCTATTCTATAGTTCTTCATGTCTTAGTCTCTTCAGAGACTGCTTTATCTTTTTGGGTTGATCTAGTTCCTGTTTTTCAGTATCGGTCTGCGAAGTTTGTGAGTGGAATGTTCCTTCCCCCAAAAAGATCAGAACGAACCTTGGTTGAAAGGTCTGATTTTATTTTAATGTGTCTTCCCTTTGGGTCCCTAGGTATGTTCATGAAAACAAACAAAAAGAAAAACTACCATTGGGTTTGGGGGAACTTGCTATAACATATGCGTAGGTTCTTACCTCTCATCTTAAAGTTCCCTCGCCATCAATCTAATGCTAATGTTTAGAAATGATCTATTTCCTACCTTGAGACAACTCCCTGGCAATGATGCCAAAAATGATGGGTGTTCTATATGCACTAAATCCCTCAATTAAATTGTCAACCCGGGGTAAGTAAACTTAGAGTTGTAGCACTGTATATGCCAAGGTAGAAAATCTAGAGGTAATATATTCTAACTAAGGATATGGTCTATCTGAGGGCTAATATACTCAAGCAAAGACTATCAATGAGCAAACCCTATCAAGAAACTTAAACTATTTACCCTAAGTAACTTTTAAACAATAGATCGATGGATTTTCCTAAGGAATCAAATGAAAACTCTACTTTGAACAAGTTAACTTAATCAATATAATGAGAAAAATCAAGCCATCTATTTAATCTATTCAACTTAATGAACAATAGAAACAACAAAATAATCTAATCAATCTATTCAAATTAATGAGCAGCAACAACAAGTACACAAGTAAACAAGCAAGCAACTACCCTATTAAAACTTATGCAACAAGTAAACTAATAAAAAATACTCAACATGTAACTAATCAACTATTAAACAAGTGAACTCTATTCTTAAGATCAACTCATAATTACTTCTAATCTACAAAGCAAAATCTTAACCTATTGAATTAAAAGCATCATGACATAATTCAAATATTAATCAAAAACTATTCTTAATCTACAATAACAAGAAACTTCAAATATAATGATGATGATTATGTCTTCGGTGTCTTATGACATCATGATGGCATCTAAAAATTAGTGATAGCTCAAGAGGAATATTTTCAATATTAACTTCTATGGAGAAATGAAAGGTATGAATCAAGCAATCTAACGGGAGCTTAGCCATCATAGAAGAAATATCAACTACCCTGAAAATCCATGTGATCTCTCAATTTATGCATTAATCATCAACGATAAGAAAAATTTATTCTATTTAATTCAAATGCACTCTTATGCTAATGTAAGCAAATTCACACCATTAGATATTTATAACTAAAACTTAACTCAAACTTCAACTTTGAATGAAAATTGCAATCTAGATCTAGAATGGAAATTTCATAATATAAACTAAGCTAATCCTATTATTGACAATTCAAATTGCAAATTAAAAATGCTTATAAAATCATAATTTAAATTCTACTTTTACCTCAACATACTACAATGAAATTGATAAGCAAACTAGATAAATAAACTAAGAATTAAAATCAAATCTAGCAACTATTCATCCATCGAAACCTTGCCAAAGAAACAATGTACTTTGTATTAACTCAATACTCTGTTTTAATTATTCTATTTCAACCTACAGAAATTCAAAGTAGCATTTAAGCACACAATAGGGTTAGTAGCTAATCTTGCAAGATATTTACTAATAATTGAAAAGACAAAACATATTAACAAATGTCCTTTATAAGCAACCTACAAAAAGGAAATTGAAACAATTAAATTAGGAACAACAAACACACAACATGTGAAATGATAAAAACACATGTAATGCAAAATGAAAGAAATGACAATTGCACAACTCAAATACACAAGCTAAATATCTAAATATTCACCCAGGTCACTGGTGGGCCCCTCGGCATGTCGTGGCTAATCCTCAACAGCGAATCACGAGCTAAATCAACATGATTCTAGCATTTAAATTAAAAACACAGTCTTGCACAAATTTATGGAAATGTCTCGAATTACATAGCAAAACAATTCTAACAATCCTTCACAATTCTTCACTATCCTTGTTTGACCACTACTATGGTATTTATAATAGTTACAATTTGAGAGGTCGACCACTGGAAGGGTCGACCTCCTCTAAAAACAACAAATTCCATTAAATACGCTATAACTGCTCGTGGCTTCTAGAAACCAAACAAGCCACTCAACGCTCAGCATAACAACTTAATCCAAGATGTCAAGAGATCAGTAGCTAGAGGCCACAAGGGTGAACAAAACCCATGTCCCCGATTTGCCTAGCACAGGTCGTCGATATAAAAACTGCCAACTTGCCCACATTTTTAGTGTTGGATGTAGTGTCGGTTGCAGTGCCAGATGAAGCACCAGACGCAGTGCCGGATAGAGTACCGAACGAGCTGATGGATGGAAAAACTCCATGTGAGTTGTCCCTGTGACACAAAGATCATGCATTAGCTTATTGTAATCATTAAATCAAGATTAACTAAACTCAAAATCATCACAAAAAATCAATTACACGTACCTGGCATAAGTTATGATGATTTGCTATAAAATCCTTCAAAACTTCTTCAAAATGGTTATGAATACATATATAATATCAGTCAAAAAGGATTAAATCAACATCATTAAACAACCAAATCATGAGCCCAACATGCCAAGACCTATTTCATATGATAAAAAGATGGTTATTTGGTTTGGGGATGAGCTACAAGGGGTAAAATGGTTAGGAAACCCACTATAGCCTGCAAACTCTGTTGAATTCCTTGCAATTTTATATTTTTTGCAACTTTTGGAGGTATACACGGGCTAACTAGCATGCATCTCGTGTATGTATGCAGGATAACTAGCATGAAACACGTGTGTGTATGAAGGCTACTAGTACAACAGGACACGTACATTATCCAAAAAGTGGTTTTTTAAGAGGAAGCCTCAGCAGTATTTTGGAAAAGTATGTCAGTAGAAAGGTCAATGTCTTGTATGCATAGGTAAGGCATTTTTGGACTATAACAAACTCTCATAAGGATATACACACACAATTTTATTGAATATATTCTATGTGAGTAAGTGATCTATTGGTGAATCTGAAATGAGGAATCTGAGGTAGAAAAAGAGTAAGGAGTGTGAAATTTTCAGGATTGCAAAGGAAAGTAAGGGTTTTCTGATAAAACCTGATTTGGTTGACCCCTAGGTTCAAGCTATTGGTGTCATGTGAGGCATCCCCGTGGGTTGTATGAACCTTGTCCCACGAGGCCCTGTGTGATGTATGGGTTAGTCCCGCGAGGCTGAGGAAAATTTAGTGAGGGGTGCTTGTACTAGGTTTTTGAGACCGAGAAAGGTCTGTAGGTCTATAACAGAGTGCATCAGGTCATCTATAGGTTTAAATGTTTGTCTATATGTATGTTTTTAGGGTTACATGTTGGTGATGTTATGGTGCATTCTTAGACATGGGTACATGCTTGAGGCACATCTTATGTGAATGGTGTGATTCATATTTTTGGTACATGTATGAAGTACATTTCTTAGTGATATTGATGCATGTTTGAGGCACTTCTTGATGAGGTTATGACACATGTTTGAGATACATGCATTATATGTTTTGGTACACGCTTGAGGAATGTCTTGGTGATGTTGGTACATGTTGAGACATATCTTGATGAAATCATGACACATTGATTAGAAGTATATCTTGGCTATCTTGGTATCTTGTTTGGTATATGTCATGGTGATGTTATCACATTATTGAGTCACTTCTTGATGAGGTTATGGCACATGTTTGAGGTACATGCTTAAGGAATGCTTGGTGGTTTTGGTATATGATTGAGGTATATGGTTGGATTCTCATCATTTATGTTATAGTACCTACACTTGGAATATATTATGGTACATAATTGGTGATGATGGTACATATTGAGACACACCTTGTAATGTTATGGTTCATAAGTTGATGATGATATGGTACATTTCTAGAGGCACTTCTTGGTGATTTTGGTACATGGTATGGTATAGGTTTCGGTACATGGTATGGTATAGGCTTCGATACATGGTTGATGTACATGGTATGGAATAGGTTTTGGTACATGGTATGGTACATGGTTGATGTACATGGTACAATGATGATTTTGTTATCCATGTGAGTGGATATGGTTATAGTTGGTTGATGATGGTATATCAGTGATGATGATAGTGATAGTGATAGGTTGATGTGACAGTGGAAGTTACAGGTTGATATGACAGTGACAGTGATAGTATCAGTGGTAGTGATAGGTTGAGTCTACACTTATATTTCAGGGCAGTTGGATGGGGAAAGGAAAGGGGGTTGTAGCCTCCTTTTGGTTGGTGTCGAAGAACTCATGGAGTTGGATCATCCTTTAGGTTGGATCCTATAAATTAGGGGGGCATATCCTCCTTCTAGTTGGAGACAGAGAACACAAGGAGTTGGAGCTTCCTTCAGGTTGGAGCCTGTAAACTAAGGGGTTGGAAGCTCCTTTCCATTATAGCTAGAGAATTCAGGAAGTTCTAGCTTCCTTCAGGTTGGAGCCTATAAATAAGGGGTTGGTGCTGGAGAATTTGGAAGTTGGGGATTCCTATGAATGTATTCTTGATATATATAAGAAACAATTATGTGGTTTTATCCCGTTTAGGTTTCCACATAAATTATGGTGTACTATGTATCTGATGTGATGTTGTTGAATGGTACTACTTATGGTTATATGCTCATTGTATATTGAATGCATTCATAAATGATATACTATTCATAAAATTTAAGTTTATATATTGTGATTGAAAGTGGTAAAAAGTTCTCATATTGATTCACCCCTTCCCCCCCCCCACGCCCTACCTCAGTATTCCAATAATATGATGGATGTATTTTATAATGACTTATGTGATAGTGTATATATACATTGATGGGTCATGAGGTGAAATATTATGATGAAGGGTTATGATCCTTAATGGTATATTAGTACATTGTTATTAAATTTATTTATTTTTGTAAGTAAGTATATATATAAAAAACCCTTAAGAACCAAAAATTATAGTAGCGCCATGTTTATCCGAGGACTGTAATTACTGAATTTCCTCAGAGGGAAACCAATTCAACCAGTTCCTTCTAAACCCAAATTGACCCAAGATTCAAACATCATTTTTAAACATCTGGAACCAAATCACCCCGTGGGGAAACCGATTCGTCCAAGCTTCTAGAATCATCTAGGACTGACTTATGACAGAGAAAAAGAGAATTGTCCAAAAGTACAGTTGTCAAAATAAAAAATAAAAAACTAAAACAGACCATGCAGTCTGACACCTGTGCAGATGTTGTGGCTAATGCAATTGACGTCTTGCATGCCACATTGTCTAATGTAGGCGCCTGGAGACTCGAGTCGAAGCCGAGACCATTGTCATGTTGTCCACTGCTGACATTTGGAGATTTGAAACCAAGATCGTCATTGAGGCTGCTGGTGCACTAGGTGCCTATTCTGTGGAGTGTCGAGAGCCATGTAGAGAGGAGAGAAGTTGCAGAATTTTTATCCCCTTCTTGTCTACAAATTTGAGACAGAACCATAGGTCGTCCACCTCCTTGCAGACCTCGAACACCAGGTCTTGCAGAATCACAAGGTCATTTTGAAACTTTCAACAGGTGGCCCAATCCAAACAAGAGTGGGGTTGGTTCGTTGGTTTCTCCTGGTGGACGGAGGTGTCCTCCTGTGGATACTGGACCGGTGGTGAGTGCACTAGAAACGGCGTAAGAGATGAATTCTCAGGTGAATTTGGTGGGACGACCAAGGCAAGTTGTGAGGAAGAATCTAGGTCCGACAATGGCCTTGGGGAAAATCCTAGTGAGTTTCCCAAGGGGTCGAACCACTCGACTCTGCAAGCCTAAGGTAAGGATAGAGGCGAGAGGCTGCTTTGGATCTAAGAGGGCTGACCAGAGGAGGAGGGTGAAGAAGGCAGAGACTTGTGCAAAGGTGCGGGGGCAAGATGAGGCCGAATGGAAATGCGTGGCCTATTTTGGTACCGAGATGAGCCCCTTTTGGATTTCCCCTGCAGTCGAGGCATGACAAAAGAAAAAAGAAGGTAAGTGGTCACTGAGAATTGGATAGCTTAGCAGGAAAGCACCAGGGAGGAGTGTAGACTGCGTGATGGCTCTGGTGAAAAGAGGAAGAACTAATGAACCATTCGAAGAGCACCATGGTATGAATAATGTTGGAGAGGGAGGAAGTACATGCGCAGAGGTGACCACAATAATGGAGGCTCCATAGATCGGATGAGGAGGCAGAGAATAGCACACTTGAAGTGTTAATGGCGTGTTGGTATGAGTGAAGGTTGTGTAACTTCATGGTGTGGGAGGAGGGGAGGTGCATGCGCTAGTCGCATGGCTAGTACTGCACTGGCAAGTGTCATCTCCTCCACTTTGAAAATTGTGCTCAACTAACACCCTATCCGGGGGTTGTTATTATTATTTGTTATTTTTTTATATATTTGTGTTTATTATAGAGGTTAATGGTTAAATGCTTAGGAAAAACATTATCTTTAGAAGGAGTCTTGGCATTGTTTTCTTCTTCTCATTCACTTATTTTCCTCTCTAGAATGTTTCCAAATATCTTGACAAAGAAGCTATTCACTATGAAGGTTATATAATTTCTTACATTATTTATATCATTTCCTTTGTGAATAAGTATCACTTTCCTAACTTGTTATTACTAATAAAACTTATGCCACATGGCTTGATTTATTACATCTTTGATAATTGCATGCAAATATGGACCTCCCCTTTAAGTTCTTTGAGTTTCATGCATGAGGTCTTAGGGTTGATCCCTGATTATTTTGTTCCTCACTTAATGTCCCTATTGATTCAAGTGTCATAATCAATGCCAATAGGTTTACATTGGATACCATCCATGAAATGCATGGAAGTGTCTAGGGATTTCTCCAAATGGTTTTCCTTGGAAAAATGTTGACCTCCCCATTTGATCATTTTAACTAGTAAACCATGAGGACTAGGCACATTTCTATTAACAAGATGCTTAATTCCCGCCTCTATCTTTTTTTTTGAAATAACCTTTGTCTCTTTTATTGATAAATCCATGTTGGAATCCTTTCCCTTAATGTCTTTCTCATAAATTTCATGTATATATGCAATTATTCTTCCTCATGTATCTCACTTGTCCGATAGGCCCTTGAATACATAGTTTTTTCCAAATTATTTTTTGATGGCATGTGAAGGTATTAATTAGCTCTTCTTGTTAAAAAAAAAACTATTTTCCCCTACGTAGAATCTTTTTGTGTTCATTCATGCATTGTTCCTTCTCATTTAGAGTAACACTTAATATAATTTTTCACATTAATTTGCATTCTTCTTCATACCAACCATAATTACAAGGTTTTTGAATGGTATTTTTCTTGCAATATTGAAGGCATTCCTCTTTCACATATACCAACAAGTTTTATTAAAATCCCACTCATTTTTTGGAAACATATAGGCCATGCAAAAGTATTGATTTCTTTTTTTATCCATTGATTTTCTATATAGGTTTCCAACTGCTATTTTTTTGGTTTCAACTTTAGCTACTCCATAAAGAAAAATAAATTGGCATATGAGTTGATTTGGGAAATTTAATCCCAATCCTACAATTCTCTAATTGATAAATTGTTCTCTTTGTGCTATCAATAAATCCACAACACTTTTTTTTTCCAACAAAAAAATTGCTCATTATATTAATATATAATTTGTTCACATGGAAAAATTGAGCCATTTACATACAACCTTGAAACTATGAAAAAAACATTTGTACTAGTCTGATTACATATAGTAAGATCCTATCCATATGAAAACATAATGAAAGGATTGTGATTATGTCTGTCCCTTTTCTATACAAGTGTATCCTCAAAAAATTAACTGTCAAAACTTCAGTTGCTAATGTAGAATTATAACACTATAGATGACTAGATGCTAAAAGAGGTTAAGAAAGTGAGTAGGACCCTCATGTCCATCAACCCAGTGGTTGTATGTGATTTTACTTCTTACTTTTAGAGTGTGGACTTTGATAGTAAATCAACATCCTTGTTGTGCTCTCGATAGATATGTGTGAAGATGATCTCCCTGAAGGTGGATTGTCGCTCTCTGATTCTATCCTTCCATCCCAAAAGAGAAATAACCTGAAGTTTTCCTCTGCTATTCAACCAGTCAATTATGATTTTGGAGTCCCCAAAAATTTACAACACTTCAACGTTGAATATAGCTTCCAAGTTTAGTGTATCCCAGACTCCGAGTAATTCTACCCTAGTGTTGGTTTCTGGACCACAATTGAAGGTCCAATTGTAATAAGAATTTTTAGTTATCCTTATCAATCCCCCTGCTCCACTCTGAAGACCATTTGACTACGTTGCTCCATCAAACCAACCTGTAGGTGAGCCTCCAAGTAAGTGGATCTTGAAATTTTTTTGGATCGCCACTTTTGTTGGGGTTATCAATTTTGCAACAATACCGAGTGTTTTGTAAACTACTACGCTTATAGAAGGGCTCCCATTTTCAAATAATTTCTTATTTCCTTCTAGCCAAACAAACCAACAAACCAAAGAAGGAAGGGTGCGATAGTTTCTATCTTTTTTAGCCTAATATTCATAGAAATAAATTAAAGAGTTCCCTTCCCAGATAGAAATTAACTTTTGTTCATTAATAATCCTATCCCAGACTTGTCTTATGAAGGAACATTTAACAAAAATATGCAACATTGTCTGTAAATCACTTGAACATAGTTGGTAAATATTGGGTCCTTCCTGTTAGAGTTTAAGCTATTATTAGGTTTCTTTTCAATTCACTAGATAACAATAGCATAGATAGGATCACTGAGAAATACACAATCACAAGAGACACATCATTTATCCTAGGAAACCCTCATGGGGGATAAAACCCAACAAAAAATTCCTTAATATAGATAGCCAATACAATGCCAAGAGAACAAGCCAAACAATACATAAATTCCTCTCCCAAGTATGTGCATCTCTCTCCCTTCCTTCTTCTCCAACTGTAACTCCAAACTTGCGCTCCGATGAACAAGTGAGTGAGTGAACAAATGAGGCACTAGCCTCCTTTATTTATACAATCTGGAAGGTGTTGAAAGGATGTGTCTTTTCATTGGTAGGGCCGACTTCTCCTTCTGGGTGGTTATAACCACTTTCATTAATTCTGGGGGCCGACTTCTCATTATGCATATTACAATTAGGGTTTGACCAATCT
>ML833829.1:27812-39428 GCA_009831015.1 Picea engelmannii
GGTCCACTATATTATTAAATAAGGCCCACTATGGTAGTTAGATATAATAATTGTAAGAGGACTTCTTAGAAGATTCTACTTCTAGAAGATTCCTCCTCTAGAATGTTCTTAGGTGATGGTAGCACTATATAAAGGGGCTCAAGAAATGTAATGAGACATGAAAAAAAATATTGTATTTGGAGCTGAAGCTCATTAGGAGGTTGCCCCCTCGAAGAGGCAAGTGAACAGGAGAGGATCCCTTCCATAATAGGATCCATTCTATGGTGTTTCCCTACCTTAAGGGTTTCTATAATAAAGTTGTGGTTTTCTATATGATTTCATATATCTTATGTGGTGATTGTATTCAGATATCTTTGGATCTATTGTGATATATTGTATTCAGGTCTTTGGTTCATAACAGAAAGAAATGACAATTGCACAACTCAAATACACAAGCTAAATATCTAAATATTCACCCAGATCACTGGTGGGCCCCTCGGCATGTCGTGGCTAATCCTCAACAGCGAATCACGAGCTAAATCAACACGATTCTAGCATTTAAATTAAAAACACAGTCTTGCACAAATTTATGGAAATGTCTCGAATTACATAGCAAAACAATTCTAACAATCCTTCACAATTCTTCACTATCCTTGTTTGACCACTACTATGGTATTTATAATAGTTAAAATTTGAGAGGTCGACCACTGGAAGGGTCGACCTCCTCTAAAAACAACAAATTCCATTAAATACGCTATAACTGCTCGTGGCTTCTAGAAACCAAACAAGCCACTCAACGCTCAACATAACAACTTAATCCAAGATGTCAAGAGATCAGTAGCTAGAGGCCACAAGGGTGAACAAAACCCATGTCCCCGATTTGCCTAGCACAGGTCGTCGATATAAAAACTGCCAACTCGCCCACGTTTTTAGTGTTGGATGTAGTGTCAGATGCAGTGCCAGATGAAGCACCAGACACAATGCCGGATAGAGTACTGAACGAGCTGATGGATGGAAAAACTCCATGTGAGTTGTCCCTGTGACACACAGATCATGCATTAGCTTATTGTAATCATTAAATCAAGCTTAACTAAACTCAAAATCATCACAAAAAATCAATTACACGTACCTGGCATAAGTTATGATGATTTGCTATAAAATCCTTCAAAACTTCTTCAAAATGGTTATGAATACATATATAATATCAGTCAAAAAGGATTAAATCAACATCATTAAACAACCAAATCATGAGCCCAACATGCCAAGACCTATTTCATATGATAAAAAGATGGTTATTTGGTTTGGGGATGAGCTACAAGGGGTAAAATGGTTAGGAAACCCACTATAGCCTGCAAACTCTGTTGAATTCCTTGCAATTTTATATTTTTTGCAACTTTTGGAGGTATACACGGGCTAACTAGCATGCATCTCGTGTATGTATGCAGGATAACTAGCATGAAACACGTGTGTGTATGAAGGCTACTAGTACAACAGGACACGTACATTATCCAAAAAGTGGTTTTTTAAGAGGAAGCCTCAGCAGTATTTTGGAAAAGTATGTCAGTAGAAAGGTCAATGTCTTGTATGCATAGGTAAGGCATTTTTGGACTATAACAAACTCTCATAAGGATATACACACACAATTTTATTGAATATATTCTATGTGAGTAAGTGATCTATTGGTGAATCTGAAATGAGGAATCTGAGGTAGAAAAAGAGTAAGGAGTGTGAAATTTTCAGGATTGCAAAGGAAAGTAAGGGTTTTCTGATAAAACCTGATTTGGTTGACCCCTAGGTTCAAGCTATTGGTGTCATGTGAGGCATCCCCGTGGGTTGTATGAACCTTGTCCCACGAGGCCCTGTGTGATGTATGGGTTAGTCCCGCGAGGCTGAGGAAAATTTAGTGAGGGGTGCTTGTACTAGGTTTTTGAGACCGAGAAAGGTCTGTAGGTCTATAACAGAGTGCATCAGGTCATCTATAGGTTTAAATGTTTGTCTATATGTATGTTTTTAGGGTTACATGTTGGTGATGTTATGGTGCATTCTTAGACATGGGTACATGCTTGAGGCACATCTTATGTGAATGGTGTGATTCATATTTTTGGTACATGTATGAAGTACATTTCTTAGTGATATTGATGCATGTTTGAGGCACTTCTTGATGAGGTTATGACACATGTTTGAGATACATGCATTATATGTTTTGGTACACGCTTGAGGAATGTCTTGGTGATGTTGGTACATGTTGAGACATATCTTGATGAAATCATGACACATTGATTAGAAGTATATCTTGGCTATCTTGGTATCTTGTTTGGTATATGTCATGGTGATGTTATCACATTATTGAGTCACTTCTTGATGAGGTTATGGCACATGTTTGAGGTACATGCTTAAGGAATGCTTGGTGGTTTTGGTATATGATTGAGGTATATGGTTGGATTCTCATCATTTATGTTATAGTACCTACACTTGGAATATATTATGGTACATAATTGGTGATGATGGTACATATTGAGACACACCTTGTAATGTTATGGTTCATAAGTTGATGATGATATGGTACATTTCTAGAGGCACTTCTTGGTGATTTTGGTACATGGTATGGTATAGGTTTCGGTACATGGTATGGTATAGGCTTCGATACATGGTTGATGTACATGGTATGGAATAGGTTTTGGTACATGGTATGGTACATGGTTGATGTACATGGTACAATGATGATTTTGTTATCCATGTGAGTGGATATGGTTATAGTTGGTTGATGATGGTATATCAGTGATGATGATAGTGATAGTGATAGGTTGATGTGACAGTGGAAGTTACAGGTTGATATGACAGTGACAGTGATAGTATCAGTGGTAGTGATAGGTTGAGTCTACACTTATATTTCAGGGCAGTTGGATGGGGAAAGGAAAGGGGGTTGTAGCCTCCTTTTGGTTGGTGTCGAAGAACTCATGGAGTTGGATCATCCTTTAGGTTGGATCCTATAAATTAGGGGGGCATATCCTCCTTCTAGTTGGAGACAGAGAACACAAGGAGTTGGAGCTTCCTTCAGGTTGGAGCCTGTAAACTAAGGGGTTGGAAGCTCCTTTCCATTATAGCTAGAGAATTCAGGAAGTTCTAGCTTCCTTCAGGTTGGAGCCTATAAATAAGGGGTTGGTGCTGGAGAATTTGGAAGTTGGGGATTCCTATGAATGTATTCTTGATATATATAAGAAACAATTATGTGGTTTTATCCCGTTTAGGTTTCCACATAAATTATGGTGTACTATGTATCTGATGTGATGTTGTTGAATGGTACTACTTATGGTTATATGCTCATTGTATATTGAATGCATTCATAAATGATATACTATTCATAAAATTTAAGTTTATATATTGTGATTGAAAGTGGTAAAAAGTTCTCATATTGATTCACCCCTTCCCCCCCCCCACGCCCTACCTCAGTATTCCAATAATATGATGGATGTATTTTATAATGACTTATGTGATAGTGTATATATACATTGATGGGTCATGAGGTGAAATATTATGATGAAGGGTTATGATCCTTAATGGTATATTAGTACATTGTTATTAAATTTATTTATTTTTGTAAGTAAGTATATATATAAAAAACCCTTAAGAACCAAAAATTATAGTAGCGCCATGTTTATCCGAGGACTGTAATTACTGAATTTCCTCAGAGGGAAACCAATTCAACCAGTTCCTTCTAAACCCAAATTGACCCAAGATTCAAACATCATTTTTAAACATCTGGAACCAAATCACCCCGTGGGGAAACCGATTCGTCCAAGCTTCTAGAATCATCTAGGACTGACTTATGACAGAGAAAAAGAGAATTGTCCAAAAGTACAGTTGTCAAAATAAAAAATAAAAAACTAAAACAGACCATGCAGTCTGACACCTGTGCAGATGTTGTGGCTAATGCAATTGACGTCTTGCATGCCACATTGTCTAATGTAGGCGCCTGGAGACTCGAGTCGAAGCCGAGACCATTGTCATGTTGTCCACTGCTGACATTTGGAGATTTGAAACCAAGATCGTCATTGAGGCTGCTGGTGCACTAGGTGCCTATTCTGTGGAGTGTCGAGAGCCATGTAGAGAGGAGAGAAGTTGCAGAATTTTTATCCCCTTCTTGTCTACAAATTTGAGACAGAACCATAGGTCGTCCACCTCCTTGCAGACCTCGAACACCAGGTCTTGCAGAATCACAAGGTCATTTTGAAACTTTCAACAGGTGGCCCAATCCAAACAAGAGTGGGGTTGGTTCGTTGGTTTCTCCTGGTGGACGGAGGTGTCCTCCTGTGGATACTGGACCGGTGGTGAGTGCACTAGAAACGGCGTAAGAGATGAATTCTCAGGTGAATTTGGTGGGACGACCAAGGCAAGTTGTGAGGAAGAATCTAGGTCCGACAATGGCCTTGGGGAAAATCCTAGTGAGTTTCCCAAGGGGTCGAACCACTCGACTCTGCAAGCCTAAGGTAAGGATAGAGGCGAGAGGCTGCTTTGGATCTAAGAGGGCTGACCAGAGGAGGAGGGTGAAGAAGGCAGAGACTTGTGCAAAGGTGCGGGGGCAAGATGAGGCCGAATGGAAATGCGTGGCCTATTTTGGTACCGAGATGAGCCCCTTTTGGATTTCCCCTGCAGTCGAGGCATGACAAAAGAAAAAAGAAGGTAAGTGGTCACTGAGAATTGGATAGCTTAGCAGGAAAGCACCAGGGAGGAGTGTAGACTGCGTGATGGCTCTGGTGAAAAGAGGAAGAACTAATGAACCATTCGAAGAGCACCATGGTATGAATAATGTTGGAGAGGGAGGAAGTACATGCGCAGAGGTGACCACAATAATGGAGGCTCCATAGATCGGATGAGGAGGCAGAGAATAGCACACTTGAAGTGTTAATGGCGTGTTGGTATGAGTGAAGGTTGTGTAACTTCATGGTGTGGGAGGAGGGGAGGTGCATGCGCTAGTCGCATGGCTAGTACTGCACTGGCAAGTGTCATCTCCTCCACTTTGAAAATTGTGCTCAACTAACACCCTATCCGGGGGTTGTTATTATTATTTGTTATTTTTTTATATATTTGTGTTTATTATAGAGGTTAATGGTTAAATGCTTAGGAAAAACATTATCTTTAGAAGGAGTCTTGGCATTGTTTTCTTCTTCTCATTCACTTATTTTCCTCTCTAGAATGTTTCCAAATATCTTGACAAAGAAGCTATTCACTATGAAGGTTATATAATTTCTTACATTATTTATATCATTTCCTTTGTGAATAAGTATCACTTTCCTAACTTGTTATTACTAATAAAACTTATGCCACATGGCTTGATTTATTACATCTTTGATAATTGCATGCAAATATGGACCTCCCCTTTAAGTTCTTTGAGTTTCATGCATGAGGTCTTAGGGTTGATCCCTGATTATTTTGTTCCTCACTTAATGTCCCTATTGATTCAAGTGTCATAATCAATGCCAATAGGTTTACATTGGATACCATCCATGAAATGCATGGAAGTGTCTAGGGATTTCTCCAAATGGTTTTCCTTGGAAAAATGTTGACCTCCCCATTTGATCATTTTAACTAGTAAACCATGAGGACTAGGCACATTTCTATTAACAAGATGCTTAATTCCCGCCTCTATCTTTTTTTTTGAAATAACCTTTGTCTCTTTTATTGATAAATCCATGTTGGAATCCTTTCCCTTAATGTCTTTCTCATAAATTTCATGTATATATGCAATTATTCTTCCTCATGTATCTCACTTGTCCGATAGGCCCTTGAATACATAGTTTTTTCCAAATTATTTTTTGATGGCATGTGAAGGTATTAATTAGCTCTTCTTGTTAAAAAAAAAACTATTTTCCCCTACGTAGAATCTTTTTGTGTTCATTCATGCATTGTTCCTTCTCATTTAGAGTAACACTTAATATAATTTTTCACATTAATTTGCATTCTTCTTCATACCAACCATAATTACAAGGTTTTTGAATGGTATTTTTCTTGCAATATTGAAGGCATTCCTCTTTCACATATACCAACAAGTTTTATTAAAATCCCACTCATTTTTTGGAAACATATAGGCCATGCAAAAGTATTGATTTCTTTTTTTATCCATTGATTTTCTATATAGGTTTCCAACTGCTATTTTTTTGGTTTCAACTTTAGCTACTCCATAAAGAAAAATAAATTGGCATATGAGTTGATTTGGGAAATTTAATCCCAATCCTACAATTCTCTAATTGATAAATTGTTCTCTTTGTGCTATCAATAAATCCACAACACTTTTTTTTTCCAACAAAAAAATTGCTCATTATATTAATATATAATTTGTTCACATGGAAAAATTGAGCCATTTACATACAACCTTGAAACTATGAAAAAAACATTTGTACTAGTCTGATTACATATAGTAAGATCCTATCCATATGAAAACATAATGAAAGGATTGTGATTATGTCTGTCCCTTTTCTATACAAGTGTATCCTCAAAAAATTAACTGTCAAAACTTCAGTTGCTAATGTAGAATTATAACACTATAGATGACTAGATGCTAAAAGAGGTTAAGAAAGTGAGTAGGACCCTCATGTCCATCAACCCAGTGGTTGTATGTGATTTTACTTCTTACTTTTAGAGTGTGGACTTTGATAGTAAATCAACATCCTTGTTGTGCTCTCGATAGATATGTGTGAAGATGATCTCCCTGAAGGTGGATTGTCGCTCTCTGATTCTATCCTTCCATCCCAAAAGAGAAATAACCTGAAGTTTTCCTCTGCTATTCAACCAGTCAATTATGATTTTGGAGTCCCCAAAAATTTACAACACTTCAACGTTGAATATAGCTTCCAAGTTTAGTGTATCCCAGACTCCGAGTAATTCTACCCTAGTGTTGGTTTCTGGACCACAATTGAAGGTCCAATTGTAATAAGAATTTTTAGTTATCCTTATCAATCCCCCTGCTCCACTCTGAAGACCATTTGACTACGTTGCTCCATCAAACCAACCTGTAGGTGAGCCTCCAAGTAAGTGGATCTTGAAATTTTTTTGGATCGCCACTTTTGTTGGGGTTATCAATTTTGCAACAATACCGAGTGTTTTGTAAACTACTACGCTTATAGAAGGGCTCCCATTTTCAAATAATTTCTTATTTCCTTCTAGCCAAACAAACCAACAAACCAAAGAAGGAAGGGTGCGATAGTTTCTATCTTTTTTAGCCTAATATTCATAGAAATAAATTAAAGAGTTCCCTTCCCAGATAGAAATTAACTTTTGTTCATTAATAATCCTATCCCAGACTTGTCTTATGAAGGAACATTTAACAAAAATATGCAACATTGTCTGTAAATCACTTGAACATAGTTGGTAAATATTGGGTCCTTCCTGTTAGAGTTTAAGCTATTATTAGGTTTCTTTTCAATTCACTAGATAACAATAGCATAGATAGGATCACTGAGAAATACACAATCACAAGAGACACATCATTTATCCTAGGAAACCCTCATGGGGGATAAAACCCAACAAAAAATTCCTTAATATAGATAGCCAATACAATGCCAAGAGAACAAGCCAAACAATACATAAATTCCTCTCCCAAGTATGTGCATCTCTCTCCCTTCCTTCTTCTCCAACTGTAACTCCAAACTTGCGCTCCGATGAACAAGTGAGTGAGTGAACAAATGAGGCACTAGCCTCCTTTATTTATACAATCTGGAAGGTGTTGAAAGGATGTGTCTTTTCATTGGTAGGGCCGACTTCTCCTTCTGGGTGGTTATAACCACTTTCATTAATTCTGGGGGCCGACTTCTCATTATGCATATTACAATTAGGGTTTGACCAATCTACAAAAGGGGATTTGGTGATTTACAATGCCCGACATGATAAATCCACAAAAGGGGATTGATCTAATGAATAATACATCAATAATAAAATAGAATACTCTTTGCAGTTACAATATTTCAACACTCCCCCTTAACAAGAAGGGTATTCTACAACAACATCAGGTGAGAGAGAGGGAAACATCATCAACAACATCTTGGAACATTGACTGGTGTATTTATAAATCATCATAAGTTTTTCTCATCATCATCGATCACAGCATGGAGTTGGAGTAGCATCATCATCCTCATCAGCATGAGGCTAAAGTAACATCATCATCATATTTAGCGTGAGGCTAAAGTAACATCATCATATTCTTTAGCATGAGGCTAAAGTAATATCATCAGTATTTTTAGCATGAGTCTAAAGTAACATCATCATCTTCAGCATGAAAGATAAAATAACATCATCATCATCATCATCTTTAGCAAGAAGATGAAGTGGCATCATCATCATCATCATCATCTTCAGCAAGAAGCTGAAGTGGCATCGTCATCATCATCTTCAGTAAGAAGATGAAGTGGCATCATCATCATCATCTTCGGCGAGAAGATGAAGTGGCATCATCATCATCATCTTCAACGAGAAGCTGAAGTGGCATCATCATCATCATCTACATAAACATGGATTAGTATAACACTAATACATCATCATCATCAATAACAACACAAGGATGATACAACAACAACAAAAACAATATCACAGCACAAAGGCTAGAGCATCATCAACAACAACAACATCACAACACGAAGGCTGGAGCATCATCAACATAGAACTAGGCTGAGAGTCTTCAGCACAACATTGGCATCACAACACGAAGTTGGCTACACAATATCATCAACACAAAGATGGCATCATAGAGTGAGGCTAGAAACACAACATCATCAACACAAAGCTGGCATCACAGTGAGAGGTTGGCAACACATCATCAAGACGAAGCTGGCATCATAGCGTGAGGCTGGAAACACATCATCATAGCATGAAGTTGGAATCATAGTACGAGACTATAAACACAATATCATCAACATGAAGTTGGCATCACAGTACAAGACTGGCAACACAATATGATCAACATGAAGCTGGAATCACAGTACCAGACTGGAAACATCATCACAGCATGAGGTTGGCACACATCATCATAGCAAAAAGATGACACACATCATCACAACATGAGGTTGGTACATCATCAACACAAGGCTGGCATCATAACACTAGGATGGCACATCATCAACACGAGGTTGGAATCACGGTACTAGGATGACACATCATCATCATGGGGCTTGCATCAAAACACTACTCCCCCTTTTGAGGGAGGTCCTTTAGGAATACACTAAGATTATCTCGAAAGTGCTCAAACTTTACATGAGATAGAGGCTTGGTCAACACATCAGAAACCTGTTCATCTGTGCTAACATAATGGAGCTTTATGGCTCCTCTCTGCAACATATCATGAATGAAGATATATCAGATCTCTATGTGCTTTGAATCATCATGGAACACAAGGTTCTCCATCATCTTTATACAACTTGGGTTATCACATAGGATCATGGTGGCTTCCATCTCCAGATCAAATAGATCTGTCAACAATATCCAAAGCCATACGACTTCACAAATGGTGGAACATGCAACAATGTATTATGTTTCTTCTGTGCTCGGAGGAATGTTGAATTTCTCCCTACTCTGCCATGAAGTCATGGTTGATCTCAGACTAAAACAACATCCTGAAGTGATCTTTTTATCAGAAGCACTTCTAGCTCAATTTGAATCAGTGTAACCACTCAGTCTGAAGTCATGATCTCTAGTATAATAGAGACCAGGATCCAACGTACCCTTAAGGTATCTCATCATATGTTTTGCAGCAACAATGTGAACATGTCTGGGTTTTACAAGATACTGACTCAAGGAAAAACATATATCTAGCTCGGTATTCATCAGATACATCACTGAACCAATAATATGTCTGTACAGAGTATCATCAACCAATTCTGACAAGGTATCTACCAGGAGCTTCAAAATCGTTTCCATGGGTGTGTACATGGATTTACATTTCAACATGTCAACCCTCTTCATTTTAATTGCATACTTCCCTTGGTTAAGGAATATCTTCTCTGTGCTCTGCCAAACTTCAAGACTAAAGAGATAATGCATTTAGGTCTTCCATCAAACTCTGTAGCGAGCTTCTTCTGAAATTTGTGATGAGATTTTCTTCATCTTTTCAAGAATACATCATCTTCATATAGTAGTAACACCATTGGCTCATCATTCATAACCTTAATATAAAGGTTAGAATCAACTTTACTCTTTGGTAAGGCCCAAGCTTGTCAGAAAACTGTCAATTCTTTCATACCAAGCTCTAGGAGCTTGCTTTAAAACGTACATAGTTTCCTTCAACTGCCAGACATGAGTCTTTCTATCTTAAATCTTCAAATTTTCTCATTACATTGTACCAATCTGGTACACTTTCTCAACTGTAACTCAATCTTCACAATCATGTGCTATCTCTATGTGCTCTATGAAAGACACTGTCTGTCTCACTGCTTGAGAGTATGTTCTCTCCTTTTTTTGCAACTGTTCCTTTTGGAACTAGTACTCTGCACCTGCACCTGCTTTATAACTGAGAATGGTTTCTACATTCTCACTATGACTACTGAAGTTTGTGAGTAACTCCTCTACTCCATCATGGCAACAACTTCATCTGAGAGTGGCTCAATAACTGATATGGAAGGTAGCTCTTCTTATTTCATGGAGGTAACTCTATCTTTCATTGTAGTCGTGTCTCCATGACCCAACTAATTTAATGCACCAGTTGCCACTCAATTTAAAATATGAGGATTTATCCCCCTGCATCTCATACTATATATGAATCATGGTTTTTTTGGTTGTCTTCATAAATATTAGAACTATTTCTTCAATTACTGGAGTAATTGTCTCATCATAGTCTTCTCCCTCTTGTTGGGAGAATCCTCTAGACACACATCAGGATTTTATACATCTGCAACATGCTTGATCTGTATAGTTCAATCTTGGAATTCAATATTGACTTCTCTTCTAGTCTCACGGAAGAATCCATATCCTAGTCTTTCTGACTGACTTCCTTCTTGTTACTGAAACAATGGAATCTTCCTAGGAGATTTCATATCTCCTAGAAGTTTCTGAAGCTATGATCTAGTCTTCTCACGACAACTGTCTACTAGTCCTGGAAGTTGTCTCTTCATCTGATCCTTTCTGAGATCAAGCTTAATCTTGATTTCTTCTGAGTCTACCAGGACTTCATCATCTCTTATAGGGTATACTTGGTGTTGAATACCAAGTCTAAATATGAAATACTGAGTCAGGCTTCAAACAAGTTCTTCTTCCCATCAAGGTGACTTCATTAACCTTTGAACAATTCTGCTGTGAGTTCTTGTTCTAATGTTCGGTCATCCTTGGATCCTTCTACTCCTTTCAATCAATATTCATATGAGATACTCTGAATCTCAAAATATAGCTTCTTCTTCATCTTCTTTGGTACATGAGTGTATATGGTCATGTACATAGTCTGTTTCATATCTCATCTAATATGTTTCCTTCTGCAACTATAGCTTCATCAAGGTTATCACCTGTGACCTGAAATAAGGTCAAAAAAACAACAAAGAAGAATAATACTCTTTTGATAATAGTAGATAAAACAAAGACATGAATAATCATCACAATAGCTCCTTTAGAGATATCACTTGTGACCTGTCTAAAGCAAAATATCAAAAGTAAGAAATACAATAC
>ML833830.1:28791-51483 GCA_009831015.1 Picea engelmannii
AACTCATCGGTAATGTCATCCAAAGAGAAATAATGTTCCATCTGATTGACCTAGCCTATTGGATCCAAGCAATCATGTTTTTTCACCTCAACTATGGGAAGAAGGGGGTCACGAGGTAGGGATTTGGCATGCAAAGGCTAGTTGGAGTCAACCCCTTCAATATAGAGAGGTGGGTCTGAGGAGGAAGGACCCTAGAATTTGTTCAGGAATTGTTTGAGAGTGGAAGTGACTTCATCAATTCGACTACCTAGTTGGTCCTAGATGTAGTCCATTTTGGCATGAATGGAAAGAGTGTCATTATTTACTTTGGCATTAAGGTAGTAAGATCATTATTCAGTTTCTATTTTCTTTCTTCTTCGTGGGTGGGAGCCATGAGGGGATGAGTAGTTCCACAGAAAAAAAAGAAGACAAAAAAAGAAAAAAAAATGTAGATAAATGATATATATCACCATGATCAGGGAAACGAGATGAAACCAATGGGATAAGTGGGAAATAAAGGTGTCGGGAAGGGTGTGGGTCCACGAGGTAAATGATAGGGATCGTAGCAATTAGGGAGAAAAGGGGAACCCATTGAGATAATATCAAATAAGGGTGTGGATAGGACCCAGACCTTGTTTTTTAAAACTCCTACAGAGCTACACTCCCACCTAAATAATATTGCAGTGTCGAAATTCCAAAAATCTTAACAGAAAAAAAATGTGTAGTAATTTCACAACCAAGATGAAGTAGGTAAGGTTGCACGGAAAAAATATCCTTTATGTTCCTTGTATGGTATGTTCCCCCTAGGTTAGGGTGTGTAGGGTGCCTGTGGACAAGGGTTTTCCTTGTGCTATATCTCTTTGATATACATGCGAGGTCTAATAATAGTACTCATCCCAATATCTCAGGGCACCAACTAAGGAGGGTCGACCATACCCTTAGTTGTACTACCTAATTACATAGGTACTAGAGAGTATCTTCCTGAGTTCTGTTCTCGGTGGAACTATAATAGTTAAGAGACCAATCGATTAATCTAGGACTAGTTTCCAGAGACCTAGAGGACTCTCGATATACTTGCTAATATGTGGGAGTGATGGTCATGTATATATTTTATCTGATGTAGTGCTACTTGAGGGGTGCCAAAAGGAGTTACATAGGTTTCCAACTACGAAGAAACTTTGGTTTCTAGAAAACCCCATGGAACCATCTGTATCATCTGTGTGTAGTTTTCCCCACTGCAGTTTAACCCGCTAAACAACATATCTCTGTGCTTTAAATATTCCAACAATACATGTATATACCCTATAAAAATATTTTACCCACAATTCCTACCAAGGAAAGTGATTTGATACCACTTGTAAGGTACCAGATGTAATATAATATGCAGAAAAAAGAATATTTAACAGATATCAATGGAACAACAAAATATTGAGAAGAGAAATACCATAAATAATACCTTTATTCAAATCAAGAAATGTTCACTTGCTTCTTTCAGGGGGAAACCTCCAACATAATAGAGATTTATTACAATAATTCTCAAGAAAAATATTTCTTATGCCTCCTACTCTTATTTATACTAATTCTATCTTCTAAAGAACATCCTAGTGGAATATCTTTCTAGAAGCAGAGTCTTGTATTAGGTCTTCTTACATTGACTTGTTTGTTATTTTTAAATAGGCCTTATTAACTAATGTCAACCTTTATTACATAAAAAAATATATTATTCTATCTACATGAGGGGTTAGGGAGGTTAGATCCCTAACATGCAAGGTACAACAGAGAGAGGGGCATTTATGCAAGTTGACTAATTGGACTACTAGATTATGGGCGATATGTTTTGTAGAAAAGGTGATGCAATCACCCTTGATCTTGTACTCAACCAACTATAGAACCAAGTTTCTACCCACATAGTGCACAACTAACAACTAACGTGTAAATATAAATTAACAACTTAAAGTATTCCAAGAGGAAATTACAGTAAGAGGAAAAATGGAAACAATAGAAAATACCATTAAACAAGGACTCAAGATTCTTTATTGACAAGATATAATTTGTCTCTCAAAGAGAAATAATGTTCCATCTGATTGACCCAGGCTATTGGATCCAATCCATAAAATTTGTTCACCTCAAATCTGGGAAGACGGGGGTCACAAGGTACGGAGTTGGCGTGCAGAGGTTGGTTGGAGTCAACACCTTCAATATAGAGAGGTGGGTCTGAGGAGGAAGGAACCTAGAATTTGTTCATGAATTGTTTGAGAGTGGAAGTGAATTCATCAATTCAGCTACCTAGTTGGTCCTGGATGTAATCCATTTTGGCATGAATGGTAGGAATGTCACTATTCACTTTGGCCTTAAGGTAGTAAGATCATTATTCATTTTGTGTTTGGTTTCTTCTTGGCAAGTGGGATCAATGAGGGGATGAATGGGTCCACTAAAAAAAAAGAGAGCAGATAACTGATATATACCACTACAATTAGGGGAAAGAGAGGAAACCAATGGGATAAGTGGGAAATAAGGGTGTCGGGAAGGGTATTGGTCCATGTGGTAACAAAAAGGGTTAAAATGATAGGGATCATAGTGATTAGGGAGAAAAAGGGAAGCCAATGATATATTCTTAAATATGGGTGTGGGTAGGACCCAAACATTTTTTTTTAACTCCTGCAAAGTTACACTCCGACCTAAATAATATTGCAGTGTCGAAATTCCCAAATTATTAACAGAAAAAATGTGTAGTAATTTCTCAACTAGGATGTAATAGGTAAGGTTGTGGGGCAAAAATATCCTTATGTTCCTTTTCTGGTATGTTCCCCCTGGTTTAGGGTTTGCAGGGTTCCTATGGACAAGGGTTTTCCCTGTGCTATAGTTCTTTGATATACGTGCGGGGTTGAACAATAGTACTTGTCCCAATATCTTAGGGCACCAACTAAGGAGGGTCGACCGTACCCTTATCCATACTACTTGATTACCCATGTACTAGAGAGTATCTTCCAAAGTGTTGTTCTCAGTGGCACTATAATAGTCATGCGACCAATCAGTTAATCTAGAACTAGTTTTCGGAGACCTAGAGGACTTTTGATATAACTGCGAATACTTGGGAGTGGTGGTTGTGTATAAATTTTGTTTGATGTGGTACTACTTCAAGGGTGCCAACATGGGTTACAGAGGTTTCCAAAAAGGGAGAAACTTTGGTTTCTAGGAAACCTTGTGAAACCATTTGTATCATCTACGTGTAGTTTCCCCCGCCGCATTTTAACCTACTAAACGACATATCTTTGTGCTTTAAAGACATCGATAGTACATGTCACTACCCTAGAAAAATATTTTACCCACAATTGCTGCCAATGAAAGTTCTCTAATACCACTTGCAAGGTACCAAATGTAATATAATATGCAAAAATAGGAATATTTAGCAGATATCAATGGAACAACAAAATATTGATAAGAGCAATACGATAAATAATACCTTTATTCAAATAAAGAAATGTCCACTTGCATGTTCAAGGGGGAAACCTCCAACAAAGTAGATATTTATTACAATAATTCTCAATACAAATCTTTCTCATGCCTCCTATTCTTATTTATACTAATTCTATCTTCTAAAGAACATTCTAGAGGAAGATCTTTCTAAAAGCGAAAGATTCTATTATGTCTTCTTACATTGACTTGTTCGCATTTATTAAATAGGCCTTATTAACTAATTTAAGTCTTTATTACATGAAAAATATATTATTCTATCTACGTGAGGGGTTAGGGAGGTTAGATCCCTAACATGCAAGGTACAACAAAGAGAGGGGAATTTATGCAAGTTGACTATTTGGACTACTAGAATATGGGTAATATGTTTTGTAGAAAAGTTGATGAAATCACCCTCGATATTGTACTCAACCAACTATAGAACCAAGTTTCTACCCACAGAGTGCACAACTAACAACTAAAACGTAAATATCAATTAACAACTTAAAGAATTCCAAGAGGAAATTATAGTCATAGGAAAAATGCAAAAAAAAACAAATACCATTAAACAATGACTCAAGATTATTTAATGACAAGATATAATTTTTCTCTCACAGTCTCATTACATTATCACCCAATATGGCACAATTCTCATTCAGCCTCAATGCATGGGTGCATGTTTACCGTTCCATGTTGTTTTTTCCAAAACCGGGGGTCCCTTCCTCTACTTTATTTCTCCTGTAGATATCCCCCTTCTCCTATTTCCTTGTTTTTATATCTCTCCCTTCATGTCTGTGAACCTAAGTGAATCTCCCTTGAAACAAACTGGAAAACTAACCCCTATGTTTTATTTTTCCTCTATTTCTTTAATTTCATTTCTTGGCAACCAGACCATATCTTTTTCCCAATTGTTTCTTGTTTTCCTCCACGCAAATGTGTTGAACATTTGTCAGTTACAATGATCCAAATTATTATTTTTTTTTCCAAATGTGTGTTGGAAACTTAGAAATTTGTAGCAGCTAACCTCCTTAATGATTTCAATTTGTCTTCGATCATGCGATTGGCCCACCAATTGTGATGAAATTCTTGCAAAAAATGTGGAGCCGTGATTTTCAACATTGTAATAGAATTTTCACTCACATGGAGTCGCAATGTTGGTGTTGAAGCAATTTGTTTTACAACACGAGTGTTGGAGAAATAGATGTTACAACAATGAGAGTCGTAGCACTAGTGTTGTAACAACATTTTTTACAACAAGGGTGTTACAACAATGGTGGTATTGAACGAGTGTTGCAACAACACGAGTGTTACAACACTAGTGTTACAACAACATGAGTTACAACAACATGAGTTACAACACTTATTTCACCCTACAATTTACTAACTTGAAATTGAAATGTTTTTGGTTGATGTAGATTGATATGAGCTCCAACTCATGTGGATGTAACTATATATTCTATAGAGGATGAAGATCCTCGTAGGAATACTAGCTTATTTTCAAAAACCCATGACGCATTTTCGAAACCCTTGTTTCTCCACTTAACTAAGTATTTGTAATATTCTTTATTTTAGGTTCTATTGTTGACCCTCTTCACCAATATTTTCTCTAATTCTTTGGATGGTTTAACATGTAGTTGTTTCTTCCATTCAACCAAGGTACTTTATTCATCATTCTCCGCTCCCTCGTGAATCCCATACAAGTTGGCCAGATTGAATATTGGAGAAATGTCCAAATCCTCTGAAAACTCTAACTTATATGCATTATAAGAAATCTTTCTCAAAATTTGATTTGGTCCAATTTTATTGTAATTAAGTTTACGATACGTACTTCTGGAAAATATTTCTTTCCTCAAGTGTGCCATTACCATCTCTCCTTCTTAAAAGACCGTTTTCCTTCTTTGCAAATTTTCCCACTATTTGTATTTGATTTTACTTTGTTGTAGCTTCCTCTTAACCTACTCACGCATTTCCAGTATCCTCTTCGCAAATTCACTTGCATCAACAATTCTTTTGTCCTCCAAATTTAGAAATTTAACCAAATCAACAACTCCTTTCAGTGATCTACCATAAACAATATAAAATAAACTCTTTTCTACATATCTATTAATTGAATCGTTGTAATCAAATTCATCATGGCCCAATACCAAATCCCATTGTCTAGGATTTTATCCCCTCATACTCGTCAACAAATTCCCAAGACTATTATTAACCACCTCGGTCTTCCCATCCATTTATGGATGATATGTATATCTATATGGTAACTTGGAACCCATTTTATTTCAAGGTGTCCTCCAAAAGTGTCTAGGAAATCTCATATCTCTGTCAAAAGTGATACTTCTTGGTAGTCCATGTAACCACACAATCTCTCTGAAAAATAAAACAACCATTTTAGTAGCATCATTGGTCTTATTTGATGGTATGAAGTGTGTCATCTTAGAAAACCTATCCATTATAACCATCACAAAAGCTTGACTGCTCTACGTTCTAGATAGTCCCAAAATGAAGTCCATATTTATATCTTCACATGGTCTCTTGGGTACTAGAAGTGGTGTATATAACCCTATGTTTTGAATCTTTCCTTTTGCAAGTTGGCAAATTATATAACACTCAACAAACATTTTCACATCTTTGTTGATGCTAGGCCAAAATTACCTTTCCTTCACTAATGTTGTGGTCTTATAAACCCAAAATTGTCCACCCAAACCTCCACCATGCATCTCTCTAACAAGATTCAACCATAATGAGATCCGTGGAATGCACAAAATTTGGTTTTAAAAAAAGGAACATTCTTGGATGTGGAAATCCAAATACAGTGTTCTATCAATGCTCCAAGGTGATTTGCACGCTTTCTATGCTTGTACAAAATCTACATCCTCTGCATACAACTCTTCCACACATTCCAAGCTAACAACCTCAATTGAAAAAGTATTCAACAACATTATTCTTCGGCTTAGTGCATCTACAATTTTATTCGACCTTCCATACTTGTGCTTCAAAAAAACAAGTAACTTTACAAAAATTCTACCCATTTGGAATGATTTTGATTTAACTTACCTTGACTATTGATGTACTACAATGCATTATGATCAATAAATAAGAGAAACTYCTTTGGTAGCAAGTAATGTATACATTTCTCCAAAYCTTTTACAATAACATAAAATTCTTGATCATAAGCATAATACTTCTTCTTAACAAAATTCAATTTCTCACTGAAGAATGCAATAGGCCTTCCTTCTTGGCTCAAAGCTACTCCAATTATTGAACCACTTAAATCACAATCCACTTAAAATTATTTATTGAAATTTGGTAGTGCCAAAACTGGTTGTTCARTTACCTTTTTCTTCAAGTCTTCAAATTACTTCATAGCTATTKTGGTCCACTTTAAAATTTYYCTTTTTCATGCATTCAGTRAGTGGTGCACAAATCTCACTGAAATTTCGAATATATTTCCCATAGAAGCTCGCTAAGCCATGGAAAATTCTCAAATCAAATGTACATTTAGGTGACGACCACTCCAAAATAGCCTTTACCTTTTCAGAATCCATCTTCAAGCCTTAATTGGAAATCACAAATCCCGAGCACACTAACTCCTGCTTCAAAAATGTACATTTCTTCAAATTTATTAGTAGTCTCTTTTCTCTCAACCTATATAACACCTTTCCCATGTGATCGAGGTGTTCTTCTTTGGTTTTATTGTACCTAAAGATGTCATTTAGGTACATAACAACAAAATTTTCCAAAAATGGTTTCAAAACTTCATGCATAACTCTCATGAATGTGCTAGGGCATTTGTTAACCCAAATGCCACGACTAGCCACTCAAACAACCAATTATTAATCGTGAACAATGTCTTTATTCATCACCTTCCTATATCTAAATCTAATGATACCCACTCTTCAAATCGATATTTGAAAAGTACTTGGCCCCACTCAAACAATCCATGGGGTTATCCATCTTTGGTAAGGGAAACATGTACTTAATAGTAATCTTGTTGATAGCTCATGAATCAATACACATTCTCCATTCACCCCCTTTTTTTGGTGTCAATATTGTAGGTACATCACATGGACTTAAACTCTCTTGGATCAGTCCTTTGTCAAGCAATTCTTCCACCTTCTTATTCACTTCCTCACTCTCTACTTGATTCATCTGATAAGAATCTTTTTTCTGTAGACTTGATCCTGGTATCAAATCAATTTGACGTGATATACTCCTCAAGGACGATAAACCTGTTGGTAAATCATCTCCAACAATCTCTTGAAATTCATTCAATAAAGGTTGAATTTCTGGTGGCACAAAGCTCATTTTTCCATTCTTTGGAACTTTTCTTGGCATTAAGGCCAAACATAAATGGGTAGTTTTCTTCTCTCTTAGGAATTATTTAGCTTAACACATCATAATGTGATTGTTTCTACAAACATTTCCTCTATTGTTTCCTTTTATATCAAGACCACTTAACTTAGTATCCACCATTGGCTTTAGTATGTATGATTGTCCATCTTTTAAAAATTCATAAGTATTCTTCCTTCCATCATGGGAATTTTTTTTATCAAACAACCATGGTATTTCGAATAGTACATGGCAGACATCCATCTCTACTATATCACACAATACCTACTCTCTAAACTTTTCAATATGAAAACTTAACAAGAATTTTTCAATCATGGTCACCTACGGTCCTCTTTTCAGCCATGAAACTCAATATATATTCAGATGTGGAATACTTTTTAATTTTATCTTCTCCATTAATTTTATCTTGAATTTTGCACTTAGTTTTTAAAACTTTCTTTCTATGCTCAGGTTATTCGGTTGTCTTTGTCTCATGCTTAAGTAATAATATTCTAAACATCAAGTTTTCTCCTTGCTCCCATTGAAGTACTTCCACATTTCTGTCAACAACCACTTCCTCATCCTCTTGGGTAACTTGTGTTCTTACCTCGTTTCTTCTCCTTGTATTTTTTTCTCCAAACATTTTTATGCCTTGTGATCTTATAATCTGCATATGTAACAAGTGATCACATAGTTACCTCAGACAAATCCTCTACCTCTTCCAACGCCACTTCCTCCTTTTGTATTCTGGATTTTGGTCGCTTCATCTTCATTTTCACTGCTTTCACCAGCACCTGTTATAATGCCCCTTCTTCTAGTTCCTTTTCTATGGAACTTTTGTCGAAACCTTTTATCAATATTTTATTTGACCTTAAAATCAACTTGATAGGCTTCATCTACATTACAAAAGTAATGTGTACTCATCTCATCATGAATATGACATTTCAACCCATTTTCATATCTCCCCACTCTTTAGTATTATGGCTCCTTTATCTCTGATCTCAGTGACTATTTGAAAAATTGGTTAGTATATTTATGGACATATGTCTCTTTCTTCCTTAAGTTTTGCACCTTCTTGCACAAATTCTACTGGTAATCGGCAGGTAGGAATTTCTCCTTGATTTTGCTCACCTTCTTCCTCCATGTTCTTATCTTCTCCTATCAGTCGTATATTTTGTCCTTCTGTAACATATCCCACCAGAGTTTAACATGACTATTTAGCTTAGTTATGGTGGATTGAACTTGATTGGGATCTTGAACACTTCCATACTGAAAATATATTTCAATCTCTCCTATCCAGTCAATGAGAGTATCAACTTTCAAACTACCATCGTAACATGAAACTTCCACCCTTTCACTACCTATGACTTTCATAAAATATATTAAATGTACTTCTAGGTCTACTTCCTCAACATTTTTCTCTTCTTCGGGCTCATGCTCCGACTCTTAATCAGTTTCAACATATCCAAGCCTTTTGTTTTCCAATTCTTCTATCATTTTTCACAATTCTTATAATTTTGTATTCCTAGACCTCGTGTTGCTATGGATTTATGTGGTGACATACTTACAAGTTGTCTTGAAGCCATCACTCAGACTAACATTCAAAGGCCTTACTTATGGGCATCCTCTCTCACAACTTAGGAGCTAAACCAAATTTGATACCACTTGATGCAGTCACCCTCAATATTGTACTTAACCAAATATAGAACCAGGTTTATTCCCATAGAGAGCACAACTAGCAACTAATGAGTAAACAAAAATTAACAACTTAAATAATTCTAAGAGGAAATTACAATCATATAAAAAATGGAAACAATAGAAAATACCATTAAATAGGGACTCATGATTCTTTATTAACAAGATAGAATTTATCTCTCACAATCTCATTACATTATCAACCAATCCAATACAGTTCTCATTTAGACTCAATGTATGGGTGTGTGTTTATTGTTCCATGTTGTTTTCTCCAAAACTAGGTGTCCCTTCCTCCACTTTATTTCTCTTGTATACATTCCCCTTCTCATGTTTCCTTGTTTCTGTATCTCTCCCTTCCTGTGCATGAATTGAACTGAAGCGCCCCCAAACCCAACTGGAAAACAAACCCCTCTATTTTATTTTTCCTCTCTTTCTTTCCTTTCGTTTCTTAGCAACCGAATCATCTCTTTTTTCCCAATTGTTTCTTGTTTTCCTACACCAAAATGCGTTGAATGTTGCACTATTGCAATGATCCAAATTCTCAACCATTTTCCAAACGCGTTGGAAACTTAGACATTTGTGGTGGTTAACTTCCTCAATCATTTCAATTGAATTGTCTTCCATCACGCGGTTAGGCCACCAGTTGTCATGGAATTCTTGCAAGACACATGGAGTCATGATTCATAAAACTCTAACAAAATTTCGACTCGCCTGGAGTTGCAGCGTTAAAGTTGCAACAATGTGTGTTACAACAATGGGAGTCACAACGTCGTTGTTGCATAATTATGTTTTACAACACATGTGCTACAAAAATGATGTTATGGCATGGGTTTTTCTGCAACGCAAGTTACAACCCTGGTGTTGCAGCAACGCTAGTTACAACACTGGTGTTACAACAACGTGAGTTATAACACTTGTTTCACCCTACAATTTACTAACTTTAAATTGAAATGTTTTTGGTTGATGCAGATTGCTTAAGGCCAAAGATGCTCTTGCATCAAAATGTGAGTTCATTTGTTTTTCCATATTTAAATATTTTATATGTTTTTCGGTAGGAATCATATAATACATCACAATGATGTTGATATGGGATTCCCAAGTGTAATTCAAAACAATCGAGTTGGGAGACATCGCATTCGACAATGTATTAGGAAGGCCCTATTGAAAATATTACAATACAATGTTTATTAACCAAAAGACATGGACCATCATATTGTTACCAACCGAGGAATTAGGGAGAGGGGTGTGGTTTTGTGGGAAGATGAAGACGAGTTATAAAGCCTTGGAATATGATATTTTTTTGGCTTCCATTGTGAGGATGATCTCGACTAGTTGGTACTTCACCTGGAAATTGTGAGTAAAAAAAGAGATCTGTATTATGTATAGAATTTCCCTTAGTCTTAAGAGTAAGGAAAGGTACTCTATAGTAGGGTTGGGGAGACTGACTATTTATGGTTGAGAATAGTGATTAGGAGAAGGAGATGGATTGGGAAAATCATAGGTGTGTGCATAGTGCTATAGTAGTTTCTTGTCATTGTATAAAGTTTTTGGGTGGTTTGGCCTTGCAAGGACAAACATTTGGGAACATAATGATATTGTTATTTGTGGTCATGAAACCAACATGAAGGTCTAGGACATGCACTAAATATAGGTTTACGGTTAGGGTTGGGGGGGCTAGGATTGTGCCAACATATTATTGAAAGGAGAATAAGAAGGAGGAGGGAAAGCAGTATGGGGGATGATCGTGTTTATAAAGTTTATGTTCCACTGTGAGGACACATGGGAAGGATCAATATATATTGTTTCTCTCAAATATATCTAATTCATGTTGAAAAACCACTAACAAACTAGAATTAAATTTGAGAAGAAGTACCTCTTTAGAATTTGTGATACGAAGTTGGATATAGATCTTGGTAAAAACCATATATTTCTATATCTTTGTCCTGGGACTTTTCGTAGTTGCAACCATCTGCACATCAAGTTTCACAGGTAGCCAAGAGGGTAACAAACATTGTCTTGGAATTAGAGTTTGTTTCTTTTTCTTCATTGAGTTTAATGTAAATATTTGTAGCTTCAATGTGACATTGCCATTATGCTTGTGCCACATCTTCTAAGTGATTACTTACAAAAATCAGACATTGTTGTTCATTCATCTCTGTACAAATCTTGAAATAAGTAGTTAGGCTATGGATCCATGAGTCTAGTAGTTCACCCTGTGTTTTCCCTCCATTTTTGGGCAACGAAATGTGATTATCAACTTGGAAATTAGAGATGGGAATCCTAAATGGGATCTTAGGGCCTCTGTGAGAGCACTAGCTAAATATTGAATGATGTTGGAGGTAGGATATTCATCTTCTAGGATTTTCACCTGAATAAGAAAAGGCACTGCTATAAAAGGGTTCTAAGGTGTTAGGGTGACCTCCAAGAACTCAAACACTGGTGAAAATACAATTGTTGGGTGAGATTTGTAGCTCAAAGAATAAATAAAATAATCCTTATGAATGAATACATCTAGGGTATGACGAAAATCAATACCTAGGTGGGCATGCATGCTTAAACATAATCATATATGAATAAATGAAGTGAAAATGTTTTTAGAAGCCCTAAGAATTAGGTCATGTAGGGTTTTCACCTAAAAAAGATCTAGGTTGGAGGGTGTTTGTTATGAACCAAGTGCCTTGAAAATGATAAAAATTCAATGAATACAATCCACTTCAATGAGGAAAGCTTCTTTTAAAATATATCCAATTTATAAGACAAGATGAGATGCTTATACAAATGATTCTCCTTTGTTATAAATAGGAGATAAAGTGAGCATGATGTAACCTACCACTAAGTTGGCCTAATCATAACTAAAAAAACTCATAATAAATGAGTTTTAGGGACTTAACAAAGGTCCTTAGGGGCCTTAACATACCCCTCTCTTTAAAAAAAAAAATTCCCTCAAATCTTGTAATTGAGGTTATTGTTTCATGAAATACTCATTTTCCCATGTAGCTTCTTTTGGAGGCATATTCTTCCACTTGATTAGGTACTCCATAATGAAAGATATATAATACATATCTACAACTTTTTCTGACTCAAGAATCAACTTCTCCTCTTCATATAATTCTGGAAGTTCTGTCTACAACGACATGGTTTGTCCCGAAACCCTTTTTAGTAAAAATACATGAAAACCTTATGAATGCGAGGAGAAGGAAAATATATCCCATACACCACTTGTCCAATACTATGAATAATATTGTAAGTTCATGTTGATGGGTTCGATTGGCATGCCAAGCAGGCAAGGGAGAGTGCATGATGGCAAGACCCAATTAGGATTTCTCTCGTTTGGGATCACACTTATGACCAATATGTGGGCATGGTTTCCACTCTAATATATTTTGAATTATGAATATGCGAACATAATGTTATCAAATGAATTTAAATCTGAATTAAAAAAAATAACTACAACTAGATAAATTATCTTTCTCTAACACTATGATATCCTATCCTATCCCGATCAAAATAAATTTAATGATATGAGCATAGTGAGAAGTAGTATTACCAAAGACAAAAATAGTTCATATCTATTAACAATAGATTAAAGTTATAAAGCTATAGATATATCACAAATAGTTTCAAATTTTAACTGTAAACATTATTGCTATACTCATATGGAAATCAATGAAATCATAAGAATATCAAACATTTATTTAGAAATTGTTCATAAAACAATATTCAATAATTCTTAAATAAGAACAAACATGCAAAGAACAATCTCATGCATATTTATCAACAATCACAATTTCCAAATCGTCCCTTGCTCTTTATTCAACTGGAGGTAATAATACCATCTCATGTGTACAATGGGAAAAAGTCCTCTTTCAATGTCTTGAGCTCTCTTTTATAAAAGTAAGAGAGTCTCTTCACTTACATTGATTGTTCAATTCCCATTCTAGATTATTCATATTACAATCCGATTCTAACAAAATTTAAAGGACTTGTACATGAGCTAATATATACGATTATGGAGTTGGTCCTTCAAATGATTTCTTCTCCATATAAGCAGTCCACAATTTGAGGTTCTTGTGGACTTCTTCCAACATATCTAATTCCATCTTCTTTGGTTGGAGCTCACCATCATAAATATTTGTGACCACATCCCTTTTGATTTCTTTCCTCACCTTCTTGAAATAATCCTTGGCTAGTATTGAACTTGAAATGATTGACCAAATATTTATGTTAACTATATTTATCTACCAACTCAAGTTGTCTTATCTCATCTTTGTTAGTGTCTTTGTGCTCTGCTACATCCTTAAGTTTCATCTCTCTAGAACCTACTTTTTTTAGACAAACCATTGTTTCTATCCCAAAGTATTCTAGCATTTCGTCAAAATAATTCCAAATTCTCATGCATGATTTGGTGCCCATCTTCGTGGCCTCCTTCACCTCATCAAATATTTATTTATAGGAATCAAATAGAATTTGATTCTTCATCCTCTGTTTCATACTATATCTGGGTAAATTTTATAGTTCCTAAGTGTGCCTTTCTTTCCAATCTTCCACTTTATCAAAGGCACGCTGGGAGTTGTTGTATTGACCTATTTGTTAATCAATTTGATCTTGCAACACCACCAGGTCATCATAATGCCTTTGAATATCACCTAATTCATGGAAGACATGTGATTTTTTTTTCTCTCAATTATTCATTTACCTCTACTACCCATTCTCTCACAATATTTGAAGTATTCATCTATTGGTTATCCTTCTCCATGGTGCTTCTCATTTGTTGCAATCGGTGCTCCAATTCAAAGATACTTTGTTTTTTCTTGTTGGAAAGGTCCACCTGGGTCCTGTTCTTGATACTCTTTCATAATTTTTTAATTTTTTTTCTTATGATTGTTTTATCTTGAGGTCATTGACTTCAACACTGTAGGTATTCATTGTTCTTCATCCCCTATGAGAAGTGTATGCCCATATAATCCTCTTGCTGTTTCAAATGCTATTCTAATGAAAACACTTGAAGCCTGCATTCATCTAAGGAAACACTCAATTCACTTAATGTATTGAAGTTATCCCCTGCAAATGTATGAAGGGATGAAGTTGTTTAAATGGAATTTTCTTTTGGGTCACTTCCCAATGGACATGTGTTACACATCAAAATTCCACCCTTGCTTATAAAGTGTCGTAAGTCTTGCACATGGCACAAACGTCATGTTTTAAGTGTCGCATGTGGAACAAACGTCACATCCCAAGTGTACTAAGTGTCGCAATGCAACTGTCACAAGTGTCACAACACAACCGTCATAAGTGTCGTAACATGCTTCATGCACTTTTTGTAATTGTTGCAACTCAATTGACACCTTAGAAATATTTTCCACAAAATCCAAATCATGTTAGAGAGAAAATCCTCATCATTAACAGTCGATACACATATTTTCCTTGGAAATTTCAACTAATTATTGAGCATTTATGAAGGGTGGTGCCCCCCTGGCTATACTGGGGAGTTCCATGGTTCCCCCTATTCCATGTTAGGGGAGCGCCATTCTTATTATGGCACCTTATCTCTCACTATGGGGGAGCACCATTCTTGTTGAGGAAAAGGGGGATCTTCTCCACCAAATTCTATAGGTCAAATATCTCAGATTGGGTTGGTTATGTTTGACCCTCATGCTTGGGATTCACCCTAGGATCTGATCCAAACTTCAAGGGTCTCTCTCCTCATCCATATCCCTCATTTTCTCATGGTATTTCTACTTCTCATGCCTATAAATTGAAAGCTTTTCCATGGGGAAGGGAGATGAAGAAATCAATAATAACATCGTTATTTTGATATTATGTTGTTCATGCAAAGGGTTGGATGAGGAGGACCTGAAGGAGTTGTTGTATCTTCAAATTCAGATTGTAAGTACTTTCTTTTGGTTCTCAAATTAATATACTTGGCCTATTTCCTTCAAGTATTGCATCTACTTGTCTATTGTCGTTCAATATTCATAGGTAGATCTATTTATTTAATTATATAGAGTGGAAGAAGGGTATATTTGTTGTTCTTTACAGGATCAAGGAGCTTAGGAATCAAACTCAAATATTTGTAACATCAAGGACAATCGTCGAAATAAGGTATGTCACGCTTCTCTTCTCCTCGTTTAACTAGCTAAGTTAGATATGAAATGAATATAACAACCATTTGTACTTTTATGTCTTGGTAATGAGGGGTCTGATAATCCAAGGGTGATTTCACCTATCCACGGGGGAAATACTCTATAACAACATGTAATGGATATCTCCTTTAATTTTGATCCTATGGATTCTTCCATCAACCTTTGGTGTTTATTAGTCTCGGTGGCTATTCTCCTTTTAGATTTACTGTAAAAATGTGTTCTCACATCTGGTAAAGTGTCCTTAAATACAACTACATATTTAGTAGTGATATCTATACCTAATGGTATAACATTTAATGGGGTTTCAGGATCTATGGGTGTCTCTAGTACATGAATTTTCAGGAACGAGCTTAAGAATGCAACTTTCTCTTGTTCATCTTTCAATCTTTGTGCAATATCTACTTATTGTTCTTTCCTTTTGAGTTCCTCTACCTCTTTCCTCTTTGCCTCATCTAATCCTCTTTTCTTCTCTACTTCTTCCTTAGATATTTTCTTCTATACTTCTTATGCATATTTATTCTTCTTTGCTTCCTTTTGTTCCTTTCTTTATTTTGCTTTGCTTCCTTTTGTTTCTTTGTTTTCTCCTTCTCTGCTCTTTCCTTCTCAACGTTTTTCTTTGTAGATTATTTTTTCTCCACAATTTTTCTTTGTTTCTCTTATTCTGTATTCTTGGTTGCTTCATGTTATATAGACTTCATTGTTGTTTGTGCCTTTTCTACTTGATTTTTCTTTTAAATTTCATTGGCCTATAAGGATTTATTGTATTGTTCTTTTTATTTTTCTTCCTTATCTTTTCTCCTATCCTCTTCTTAGATAACGTCCGAAGAGATTAGTATCTCCCATTGTTGATTCATCTCTTTTTCATTTTTTTCCTCCAACAGTATAATTTTATCTTTTTATTTTTAATCTCTAGTTTTAAAAAGAGATTCCTCAAAAGACACAGTTCCCCTTAAAATATCTTCTCGGGGTTTCTCTTCATGTTGGATGGAATGCACTAAACCTATTGATTTCATATGACTCTCAATTATCCCTCTAGGATCATACTACCTGGGTTTCTCCACACACAAAAGTGATTCATTTAGGGATTTTATTCCTTCTTGGCATGGGGAAAGTTTGTTAGTTTTTTGTCCCTCCATTTATAGGGAACTTTGGCCAATATATTTTCAAATTGGTGGAAATTATAGTTGTGATCCTAGCCTCTACCGTTCGATATTGTATCTCTCTGATTATTAATTTTTTGGGTGTGTACTTTGGAAGCAGGTGAAGAGCACATGTGCTACCAAAGATCCTAATGTAAGCATAGTGTTTACCAATATACCAATCCCCAATTTCTCTAATAGCTTTCATGGATTCAATGGATATTCTTAGGGGGTTTCTGTTTATAAATGATATCATCTAGGGGTACTATGAAATTATCACATATTTCATACATATGTTTCTTATAGCTATCCTCCCATAGTTAGAAACAATAAACATGAATGGGGAATAAACTAGGGTTTCATTCCCATCCCATCCTTAAAAAATGAATTGTAGCACATATAACATCAATTAAATAAGATGACATGTAAAAAAATATAGTTTTTAGCATCGAATCTCTCCTTATTGTTTCGAATATTTTGATTGACAAAAACTGAGCCCAATTGAATATATGCACGTTTTATGCTACATAGTGAGCATATAAGTCCATTCCCTCTTGAAATGTATGTTATTCTCCCTAATATACAACTTTCATATCATGAAGGATATCAACCTGTAGGGTTCCTTCTTATTGTGTGTCAAAAACAATTTGATTCCCTTTGGTGGAACATTTTCTCCTTGTTGCCACCACTCTTGAATCACTTCTTCCACATCTTCATGTTTATTTTTGAATTTATCCATCAATTATGCATTTAGAGGCGATATTGGCCCAGGAATATTATATCGAACGTGAATGTCCTCTATATTCAAAGATGCTATGTTTTGTTTTCTTTCATTCAATATAGCGAAAGCCTCTTTGTACAATTGAGAAAATTCCCATTTACTTGCATCAATATATGGCATGAGAGTGGGTCTAGCCTCTATAGCATACAATCTGCTTGCCCGCATATTTCAATATACATTTAAGTCTTCATCTTCCGGTGGAAATTCTTCTTTCACAAACATCTCATACATTTTTATCCAAGTTAAGTAGTTGTCTAGACCATCGTGGTAATGGGTATCTGCTAGTAACAAAGTGTCATATGTTTTTCCCTATATTAGTGGGATTTCTATGGATTCTCAACCTCTCGCAACTGTAGGTTTTGTAGCATGATCCTTAGACATCATGCGAGACAGGAAAAATTGAGAGTATGAGAGGATAACATTAGACATTCATTACAAAAATGTATCATATTGTGTGCCAAAATATCCAATAGCACATATGAAAATCAACAATACAAGTATTCTCCACTAAGCTCTAAACAAATGACAATAACCATGTAATTTTTCTTATATTAGGTTTTAATTTCCTATTTACTCCACACACTCTATATTGAATGTTTCATGTGGGTTTAGTTTGTGATTGATGGGATGTTGTACATGACCATCGGTGTGTTTAAGAGAAAATCCTTCGGAACAAAATTTTCTAGAAAAAAGGGCATTGAGAAGTTATGTCTATGGAAAATATTTCTTTCGAAAATCCTTTCAGACGTTCGAGTCTCTCGGAAATTAAGATTTCAAAAGAGGGGGGATTTCGGGAAGAGTATATTACAACTCTTAGTTTCAAAAAGGTAATCTTTCGATAATAATTTCAAAATAATACACTTTCAGGATGAAGAGACTTTGGAAAGCAATACTTCAAAAAATCGGTCTTTTGAAAGGCGAGTCTATGGAAGAACAATCTTCAAAAAAGATGGTTCTCAGAAGGAAATCATGTGCATGATTATCTTTGTCCTAATGGGGATTCCTCGAAGGAATATTTTGTGTCTCAAAATTCATGTTTCTAAAGGAAAGGCATTGTATGCAGAGATGATTAAGTGCCTTTTACTGTTAGTTCATCCAATGAGATACAACACTTGCGAGAATATAACGAAAATAGTGTGAATGGGTACCCAAGGATTTAAAACATGTGTATGTGGACTTTGAGATGTTATAACAACTCGTACAAGGTAATCTTGATGATAATTCTCCGATAAAGGATATCTAATAGCCTTTCGACTTTTGGACTTTGGGAAAATGTTTGGTATTCACATGCATGTCTTTTCTGAGTGGGAATTTCTAAAGAAAAAATCTTTTATAGCCCCTTAGGCTTGGTCACATGGGTGCAAATTCGATTTATCATTTTGGGAGATACTCCGAAAGGACGTTATAATTGATTTCAGTTGACAAAGGGGGCTAGTAGAAGTCTTAAGACACCTCAAGAGACCACTAATCAGTGTAACCATCCTTTGATAATTTGACACCGCATGGAGATACCAATAGTTCCTATGCACGTACCTAGCCTAGTTAGTAGTGAGAACATATTTTTTCTCATAAATTTGATAAGGGGACCCATTGGAATTCTATAGAATAGAGAATTTCAATGGGTAGTTGTGGGGAGCACAACAAGTCCATAAAATTTTGGAGCTAATTTATTATTCTTCTTCTATTTGAGACTAATTTTCTTATAACTTTGCAGTATAAAAAATAACCAATCACCCTCCTCAAATTATCGTTCACTTCGATGTTGATCTTCTTGTTGTTTCATCCTATTTTGTGTCATTTGAAGGTTTTTCTTAAGAATTGACAATGTTTCTTTAGTATTTTCTATATTTGACTTCATTTCCTCCACTTTGGAATGGTCCCACAAAAAATATGAGATTCTAGGAGCTGGATGGCCATAAAAGGATTCAAATGGGGATATCTTAGTATATGTTTGATAGGTGGTATTATACCACCAGTCTACTAGAGGAATCCACTTCACCCTTTGAGATTTCTTGTCTGAAGAATAACAATGCAAATAAATCTCTAAACATTTGTTAACTATCTTCGTTTGATCATCTATTTATGGATGATGTATTGAGCTCATATTTAGTGTTGTTACACTCATATTCCATAATTCTTTCCAAAACGTTCTTGTGAATTTTGGACCTCGGTCACTTACTATTACTTTAGGAATTCCATGAAGTCTATGAATCTCGTTCATGAAAACTTTTGCACATGACTTGTTGTATATGTACTTTGAATTATACAAAAATGTGCATATTTTGTGAGTCTATCCATGACCTATCCACAACCAAAAAAATGGCATCCTTACCTTCTAATTTTGTTAAACCTGTTATGAAATCCATTGATATATATTCCCATATTTGATTAGGTATGTGTAAAGGATGAAATAAACCTTGAGTTTTTAATGGTTATCACTTATTTATTTGGAAAACCTAACATTCTCTTACAAATTTTTGAATGCCTTTCTTGATTCCTTAAAAAAAAAAATGCTTTTTTGATCCTTTGATATGTGTTAAAGAACCCTAAATTTCCCTCCATTGGAGAGTCATGAGCCTCCCTTAATATGTTTTCCTTCAACTTTGATTGAGAGAATACAAATATTCTACCCTTGCACCAGAGAATATCTCTCTTCCATTCCCAATGTTCCATAGAGTTCATCCCTTCCTTAAAACATTTTATTTTATGTATCGTACTATTTTCATTTTCCATTCATGGAGGTCCTCTTCTAGCCACATTGGAATGGTAGATGTACTGGAATGTAAACTTGAGGCTTCTTCTATTCCTAAAAGGGCATCTTCGACCACATTGTCCTTCCCATTTTTGTAGATTATTTCAAAGTAAAACCCCTACATTTTTGCTACTCATTTTTGTTTCTCTTCTGATGAAAATCATTGATCCAAAAGGACTTTAGGCTATCATGGTCTATCTTGACTTTAAAATTCCTCCCAATGAGATATTGTCGCAATTTTCATGTAAAATTGTTGCCATTTATTTTTCATATGTAGATTTCACCAAGTCTTTTCCTTTTAATTGTTTACTTTAAAAGGCTAATGGTCTTCCTTCTTATGTCAATTCTGCTCCAATTCCTTTTCCAAATGCATCAAATTTGACTATGAATGTCTTTCCAAAATCAGGTTTTTCCAATATTATTGTTGCCTCTTCATTCCATACAATGATTTTATATTCAAGAGAGATGTGAGTCGAATTGCAATTCATGCATAATAATTTTTGTTTTTTTGATAATATCTCGTAAGACCCAAAAATCTTGTAAGACTCTTGAATTTCTTAGGAGTAGGCCATTTTGTTATATCTTGGATATTTTAAGGGCCCACCTTAACCCCTTTCCTTGAAATAATATGACGCAAATATACTACTTATTTTTTCCCAGAGGAACATTTGGATATTTTTACATACAATTGATTATTCCCAATAATTTACAAGACTTCATCCACATGTTTAATGTGGTCTTCCTCTTATTTGTTATAGATAAGTATATCATCAAAGAAAACCAACATAGAATTTTTGTGATGGGGTCGAAAATTTTTGTTCACAAGGATTTGAAAATTCGAAGGAGAATTAGTCAACCCAAAAGGCATGACCAAGAGATCATAGTGCCCATCATGAGTTTTAAAATTTGTTTTGGAAATTCCATGTTTTCTTAATATGTTCTCGTGGTATCCTGATTTATGATTTATATTTGTAAAATATGTTTGACAACATAGGTGTTCCAACATAGAACAAACACCTTTAGTAACCACTCACACAACCAGATCAAATATAAACACACTGATGTTTATACATGGTAAAACCCCTATGGAGAACATCCACAACCCTAGCCAACATGGCCACTTGGATAAATTTATCAATGCAAAAAAGAATATTATAGATGTAAGAGCCGAATTAATTTAAACAACCATTAATTTACAACACAACAGTAAAATTTAAAAGTTACCTTCATTTAGCACATTCGCCATCAAATATATATCAATAATAATAAAATTAATTAATCATAATGGAAAACAGTGCATAAATTTAGATAAATACCTGAACCTGATGCTATTATCCCTCCTTTTGTCCGCATCTTGCCTCCTTGATCGCTTATGAACATTGCCCAAAATCGTTCCTCCCTGCCAACTAGGTAGCTCCCTAGCTCCAGGATATCAACGGATATCCTGGCCCTCGTGCCCAAAACCCCCAGCAACTTCGGTGCACTGATACAATCCAATCTCACTCCGCAGAATTTCTCTCCTCTCTGCAATACCCAGAGCTCCCAAAATCCATCCCCCACCTCCGTAGAATGCCTCTCGTCAAACTCCTTCCCTTCCTTATTCCTCCTTCACCTAATTCCCCCCTTCATTTACTCCCTACCCAACTCATTTATTACCTCCTTATCCCTTCCCGTTAATGCCCCTTATCCCCCTTATTTAATATCTTATCCCTTGTAGTTAATATGTTATCCTGTATCGAGTATGTAAATTAATTTAATAATATAATTTATTATCCTTCTTTTTTATTTATTTACCTTATTAGTTAATGAATTAATTAATACTTCAATTAATCATAAAAACCATGAATAACTAATTAAGAATAATTAATTAGTAAATGTTATTTTAAGAAATAATTAAGGTTTAGCTAATCTTGTAGGAAAATTATATTATTAAATTAATTATAATTAATTATCATATCCACCTATTTAAGCAGGGTCGTTACATACACCCACCCTTCAGGAAACTTCGTCCTGAAGTTAAGGTATCTTATGGTACAAAGGACAAGAAACATGTTTCACACATTCATAACAAGTAACTGACATTATTAGTAAGTAAGTCAAGAAAACTCATACATAATAGTGTATATGTACAAGAATTGCATGTGTAGCTAATACATACAATTCTCGTGCATGTACTAATAATCAAATTGTCATCGTTTAGTAATTTATGTATGCATCCAATCCAGTCAGCAAGGCTAGTCTTTTATAAAAGACAACAAACCAGTAAATTGTTTGAGAAATCCTTTAATTACTTTTATCTGGTTCTACAATTTTATTTTAAACAACTTTGGTTTAGTTACATAATAATGAATATTCATTTTTTTTGTTTGAAGGAAAAACATTAACTTCCACCACAAGCCATATCTCCATACTTTCTCAACT
>ML833831.1:25552-44456 GCA_009831015.1 Picea engelmannii
ATATGTAGAGAATTAATGTTAGAGTGCTTCCCACAATGTTAGAGTCAATGACAATGATATCATTGGTGGAAATTATGGATGACATTACCTATAACTAGCGGAATGTAGGACTCTTACACTTCCCATGGCATGAAGATTGTACTCAACCCATGCTCCCATTATTATGTGAAAAGACTTTCCCCACAAACCTCTTACATAGATTCAAGGATTGGTTGATAAGTCAAAGAAGGTATATGGCTTCATTTAAGGAACATTGTAGAAGAATATGAGTTCTGAGAATGACCTTGGAGATAGAGGATTTATTTTCCCATAGGTCCCCTTTCATATTCCCCTATAGTGGAATCATAGTGCCTCTCATGCCTTCATGTGTTTTCTATGGTGGGATGCATCACCATACATTGAAGCACTTGGAAGGCCTAATTACTATTTAACTATTTGAGTGAAGGTCATTAGTGTTGTGTTAGAGTCTTAGGATTGTGTTTTGTATTTGTAAAATACACCATGTGAAACTCTTACATCAAATCCATACGTTGTCATTGACCTATTGAAATAAGTATTATCAAATAGTCGTTGTACCACTCGAGCACATATTTCAGTTTAGACACATTTTCTTTGAGTATTTCATCTTCTATATTGCATTATTTATTTTATATGTAACCTTGTAACCTTGAATGAGACTATTTTAGCGCACAATGAATTTCATATGGTTAATGAATGTATTTGAATCTCTCACTACAACCAACGATTGAGCACATGAACCTTTAGAAATTTTCAATCCTTTCCAAAGTGCATAAGTTTTTGCTTGGTTGTTGGAAAAAACACCAAGTCCCCATGCAAAATAATTTATTAATATAAATAATAAATAATGTCAATGTTTTCTATTGATAGTTATTAATATGGTAATATTAATATTAATATTGCCACCTAAAATAATTTTTTAATTTTTCTTTTAAATAAATATTTTTCGTCGCAATTTCGACGACAATAATATACCTACGATGCATTTGTTATATAAACAAAGAAATGTTGTCGTTCCTGCGACGCATTCACTATATAAACAAAAAAATGTTGTTGTCACAAGTGCGACGGCAGCAAAAATTGCTACGACGTATTTGTTATATAAACAAAGAAATGTTGTCATTCATGCGATGCAATCGCTATATAAACAAAAAAAATGGTGTCGTCACAAGCGTGACGACAACAAAATTGTTGTGACTCGTTTTCTATATAAACAAAGAAATGTTTTCGTTCTTGTGACGAATTCTCTATATAAACAAAAAAAATGTTGTCGTCGCAAGTGAGATGACAATAAAAATTGTTGCAACACATTTGCTATATAAACAAAGAAAAGTTGTCGTCACAATTTCAACGACAACATAAAATCCTGCAATGAATTAGCTATATAGACAACGAAAATTGTCGTCACAATTGAGACGAACTATTGGTTTCACTTAGTTTTCTTATATTGTCATATTGGCAACGATATTTCTTTGTTTTTCGCAATTGTGAGAAGTTCCCTAGGGTCATCACTCTTGCGACGTTAATTCAAGTTCGTCGAAATTGCCACATGCCATAAAAATACATTTGAGAGACTCAATATTCATCGCAATATCCATGACATAACGTCGCAAGAGCGTTGAAATAGTCGTCGCAAAATGACCCAAATTTGCTAGTGTGGGATCTCAGCCCCTTTTTGGGTCCTTTTTTGGGATTTGGGAATATGTAATAGGAATGGGATGTTGACCCATGGGTTTACCCATGTTTAGTCCTATTTTGTATGTATAAATAGAAGGCTAGGCTATGTAAGAAGTAGTGCATAAGAGTTGTGCAAGTTGGATAAGTGCTAAGAGTTGGATCTATGTGATCAAGAATAGTAAGGCTTCATGCATATTGTATGAGACTTGCAGAGCTAAGTTCAATTCATTGTAAGATACTGTGAGGGATTTGTGCTCTAACGCAAGGAAGGAGGATCTAACGAGCTGCGCAGATCTCCTGTCCTCTGCGGAGTAAGGTTTTTTTGGTTCTCTGCATATAGATGACTGGTTGAAGCTAATAAATAAGAAGAGTTGGTGGACGTAGCCCCAGGGTGGGGGTGAACCACATAAATATTGTGCTATTATACTATGTGTGATGTTCTGATGTGTTTATGTGTTATTTTTTAAGTGCTTTGGTGTAGATAGATAGATCTGTTTATGCTTTGTACTTATGATGAATTTGGATGCTAGATCTGACATCTGTGAACTTTCTTAGTGCTTGAGTCTGCTAGATCTGATCTAATATTGTGTGCTAAGTGCTTATATACATTAGGTCAGGGTGAATGTTGTGATGCTTTGTTTTATCTGCGAAGTAGATATTAGGTAAATAATGATGAACTAACAGTGGTAAGTTCTCAATTAAGTGTCATAATCACATATATGTGTCCCAGCTAAGGTTTCATACACCTAAGTCCTGCAACCACCCCTACCTCTACCTTGGGTGAGACTTCATATGCTTCGTAGGTGTTGCCAAAAGGGCCAGTAGTTAGGGTTTTGTTGGTGTGTTTTTGTAGCGTTGAACCCTGGTTCTGCGCCTGTGACAACATCGCATTTGATATTAAGATCAATAGCCCAAATTCATCATGAGATTATTAAAAACTTATAAGTTTATGTGTTTTTCAAAAAGAGAAAAATTGATGGTCTGGATTCGTTTTCAATCATTTGGAAAATGAAACAAGGTTAACGACCAAGATTAATTTGTGTAGATTAGTGAAGGCATATAATTGATGATCGAGATTCCTTTTAAACAATTAATAAATGGAGTATATCGACTCTCAAGATTCATCAAGGAGTTGGGAGAAGTTTGGAGAATCAATGTTTAAGATCACTTCAAATGGGAGATCGAAAGCCTAGGTTCATCTAGGATTTGATCAAAAAATTTCTAAGTGTTGGATTTTTCGAAGAATATCATCGATGGTCAATGTTCGATTCTGAGAAATGAGAAAAGTGTTTGGTTTGGAAAAAATAAATCTTCGATCGTCGATGGTCGATGATCAGGGATCATAAAAGTTTAGTGAGAGGTTTCATGCATATAAAGGAAATATCCAATTGTCGATGGTCGATGATCAAGGGTCAACATATTTAGCGAAGTGTTTAAATCATCCAAAAGAAGTTGTTGATTGTCGATAAAGGAAAGATGATAATGATGTGTGTTTCCAAATCATCATCCACGTGGCATGCCATGTCATCTAGAGTGCCATTTCATATCCTTATGTCATTCCATGTCAGCATCCACATGGCATGCCACGTCAGTATAGTTTCTACATCAGACAAGAGATGGCAGACATTCAATGGTTGAGATTCAGTAAAATTGTAACTAAGTTGGTTTTCAAAGGAATTCATCGATGGTCGATCATCGATGATCGAGGATCGACGAGATTTGTGGGAAACATTTGGTTTGTGAAGAGAAATGATCAATGGTCAATGGGCGATGATTGGGGTTCGTGGAAATCAGTGAGAAATTTTGATTTACCAAAGAAATATTTGATCATAGATGTAATGTTGTAAAATCAGCGGTTCAGATTGCTTCAGGATGGTGATCGACGATGAAGATTCATCTACGGTCTTGGTGAAGGTTTATTAGATCAAAACTTGATATTTATTCTGATTTGAGATCTATGGATCAGATTGACATATTGTTATAACAATAGAAACAATCATTTTTCTATGAATTTTTATGATTTTCGAAGTTCAGTAACTTGTGGGGCAATTTTGAGGCCTTACACAACATTTTTTGGAGTTCTAATTTTTTAGATGGAAAGTGTCACATGCACCATATAAAATATCCACAGAGTAAACAAAATATATCAAGGAGATATTTCCAACAAGCTATTATGTTCGCAAAATGGAGCTTGTATGAGAAAGTTACAGTTGAAATTGTAGAGGGTATATTTTCAACACAAATATACTTCTAGAGGGTGTAACTTATTTCTTAGAGGTATGTTTGGGGCACAAGAGGAGTTTATGGAAATATTATGAACCATAGAAGACAATTGTGGATCCCAATTTTGGATCTAGGTATGTGAAAATGTGCGAGAATAAAAAGAACACACTTGTAGCATATAGGGATAAAATGGGAGAACAGTCTAAGCTTCCAGAGACCACAACTTTCAACTCAGAGCTCAGATATGAACAAACAAATAGTTGTTGGAAATATATTGAGGATAAGAATCCACCTATAAACCCAGAAATTGGATTATTTCATTTGTGTTCTCCATAATTTTGAAATGAAGAATGACCTGTAATCTAATTAATACATATTTTGTGATATTCTTAATTCTAACAAAAAATATTGCATGCACATTCTTGCAGAAGTGGACGTATAGAAAAGTAGACTTTAGTTCCTATATGAGAAATAGAGATATGGATGATTTCCAAGGTTCTTACAGCCATGAATAAGAAATTATAGGTTTGCATGTCATCATGGGTAATGCTAATGCATAATATAATGGAAGAAGAGACAGGCATGAGCATGTAACTATGAGAAGCCTATAAAGAGAAGTGAAAAGCTATAGGGTCAATAATAAAAATATAATGAAATCTTAGGAGGAGATACTTCAAGGCATGAATATGCTACAGAATTGATCTGGATTATTTTGAGAACAAAATGAAGGCAGAGATATAACAATGAAATATACATATATATTGCAATAAACACAGAGATACAGTAATGCACAGATTTTATTAATGAGATAAATGTACATAAACTATAAAATTACAGAGTGAAAGACTTCCTAGAATGGTGGAAACTTATATGAGAGAAGAGATGTTATGGCTACGCTCATTCGCAAGAAGATGATGATGTTTACAATGAGGCTCTATAGGCCTTTTTAACATAATGAAATTCCAAAACCCTAACCTCGGAAGATGAAATGCCAAAAGGTTTGTAGGCCCACATGGGGGTAGTTGATATGTCAACTCCCCATGGGCATAAATTTTACATACGATATTTGTTTGGGGCGCATGATATCTCATTGGAAAGTTCTATCCAAGGAATACACATTTTTCCATCACACTTTGGCTAAAGCCTACAGTGTGACTATGGCAAGCCAAAAAAATGTTTTTTAGGGCCTCAAAACAGCCCCAGAATTTTAGGACCCGAAAAGATGTAGAAAAACTTCCAAGGTGGAAACCCTTATTTTGAGCCAGTGGAATAGGTGGGTGGCCATCGATTTCCACCTGGATTAAGAATCAAGTAAACAAATATTATGGCACAAGACAAGAAACTAGTGTAAGGAAAGTAGAAGCATCTAGACCTCATGATAGAATATATGATCATGGAGGATCTAGAAAATCAAGGAATGTTAGTAGGCATCAACATCATCATTCCCTAGGGAACTCAACCAGAAAAGCACACACATGTTCAAGGTAAAAAATAATCACAAATATGCCTCTTGTAAGACATCAAAGGAGGATACATGGATCAGAAATCTTGCAAGGGGAGCTAAGAAAAATAAAGCCACCATCATTTGATGGAGAGAACAAGAAAGGAGAAGATGTAGAAGCATGGTTGTTGGGAATCAAGAAATATTTCCAGTTTAATGATTATTCGTCAAATGTAGAATCTTGAATTGTAGCATACCATATTCAAGGAAAATTATCTATGTGGTGGGATCGGCTTAAGCAAGTTAAGCACCTTGATGAGAAGAGAATTTCTTGGAAGCATTTCAAGAAATATGTTTAGTAGCAGTACTTGTTAGAGAAATATTATGACAAGAAGATGCAAGAGTTATTTAAACTCAAACTTGGGAACATGACCATGGATTAATATGAAAGGAAATTATTGGAACTCCTTAGGTATGTGAGTTTCATCATATATGAGAAGGTCAAAATTCATAGGTTCCTAAGTGGACTACCATCCTTCTACAAGATTAAAATTTAGTTTCATGGGCCTAGGAATTTAAAAGAAGCTAAGTATTTATATGAGAAAAATAGAGGAAGACTAGATTTCCAAAAGGCATAGGATGACAAGAAGAAAGGAAAGATGGATCAAAGGAAGAAAGGATTCAAGCCACCTTTCATAAGGAATATATCCCAATCATATCTGAAAGGGAAGCCATCTCAAGGCAATCATAAAATGACAAATTCCTTGGAAATAGGTCAAGACAGCAACCCATAAAGTGTTGGGGATGTGAAGGATATCACATGTATAAAAAAAATTCCTCATCGAGGAGATAAGATGAATATTGTGCATAGAATCAAGCAAGAGGAGATAGTAGAGGACATGGGCAGAAGCATGCCAAGGATTTATGCAGCCTTGGAAAATAGACAAGCAGACTATCAACCCCACATGATTGAAGTGGAAGGTAAGATTGATAATCATCCTGTAGCTATTTTTATTGATTATGGAAATAGTAATAGTTATATAGATCCAAATCTAGTTGAAATATTTAAATTGAAGAAATGTATGCATGAAAAATCTTGGTTAGTTCAGCTAGCTACTAGAACCAAGAGAAGAATCAATGAGATCATTAATGATTACCGAGTAAAAAATAATGGAATCAACACTAAGGAAAATTTGAAAATCATACCACTTGGATCTTATGATTTCTTTATTGGTATGGATTGGATAGAAAATCATTGTGATGTCTTAGATTGTTATAACAAGGCTTTCGCATTCCTTGATGAGGAAGGGAATTCAAGGACAGTGCAAGGTATTTCAAGGCCTATGTTTGTTCGAGATATTTCATCATTGCAGATGAAAAGAAGTTTTAGAAAAGGGTTCCAAATATATGCATCCCATATGGAAGAGTCAATGAAGGATAAGGATCCAAGTATTGAATATTATCCAGTCTTGAAAGAATATGAAGATGTGTTTGGGGATTTTCCAAGATTTCCACCAAAGAGGGATATAGATTTGTCTATTGACTTAATTCCTGGAGCTTCCCTAGTATCCAAAACTCCCTACATAATGGCCATGCCAGAGCTAAAAGAGTTGAAAATAAATCTACAATATTTTTTTACGAAAGGGTACATATACCCAAGTATTTCTCCTTGGGGTGCCCCAATTATTTTTGTCAAGAAAAAATATGGAACATTGAGGTTATGTGTTGACTTCAGATAGATGAACAAGGTTACATTCAAGAATAAATATCCTTTTCAAAGGATTGATGATATTTTTTATCAGCTGAAAGGAGAAAACATATTTTCCAAGATCGACTTGAGTTTGGACTATCATCAAGTGATAATAAGAGAAGAAGACACTAGAAAAATAGTCTTTAGTACAAGGTATAGACATTATGAATTTATAGTGGTGCCTTTTGTGTTAACAAATGCACCTACTACATTTATGTGTATCATGAATGGGGTGTAAAGATATTTTCTAGACAAGTTTGTCATTGTATTCTTGGATGATATTTGTATCTATTCCAATATGGAGGAAAAGTGTGAGAAACATTTGAGAATGGTTCTACAAGTGTTGAGAGGGAACCAATTGTTTGCCAAATTGAGTAAATGCACTTTTTATCAAAAKAATATACATTATTTGGGTCACATTGTTTCARAAGATGGCATAGCAGTGGATCTGAAAAAGATTGAAATAATCAGAAATTGTCCAACACCAATCAGAGGTTAGATCATTTATGGGTCTAGTAGTATTATTATAAGAGATTCTTTGATAGATTCTCCAATATTGCACACCCAATAACATATTTTAAAAATAAGGGAGTAAATTTTGAATGTAGTGCTAACTGTAAAGAAAATTTCCATCACTTAAAGGATTTACTAACTAGTGTACCTATTTTAAAAGTTGTATATCTAGATGAGGATTTTTTGTATGCAAGGAAGGGCTCAATGGAGTCCTTGCACAAAATGTACATGTAATTTTTTATCAGTCCAAAAAAGTGAAGAAGCATGAAACAAATTATTCCACACATGACTCAGAGTTGGAATCCATAGTACGTGTCTTAAATATGTGGAGGCATTACCTAATGGGCAGAAAATTTTAATTAAGGAAAAACCATAGTGGTCTAAAATATTTGTTTCAATGGACAACACTAAATGTTATACAAACTAAATGGATGGAATTTCTCGAAGAATATGACTTTGACATCAAACACATAAAAGGAAAAGAGAACAAGGTGGTTGATGCACTCAGCATAAGGATGCATAAAATGCATGCTACAACCATTAGTATGTATAGGACTGTAACATCCCTCTCTACTGAGCACATGTTATCAATTTATTCTTTGAGGACACTTGTGTGCAAGTGATCCGGTTATAGTACAGTGTTATTTGTTTCAACTATGGATTCTACATGATGATGTTGATGGCTTATGATTTATTGTTACTTGATATATGTGTGTGTGTGTGTGTGTGTGTGTGTGTGTGTGTGTGTGTGTGTGTGTATTGATAGATGTTATTAATGAGTTTTTCCTAAGTGTGTAGGACACACGACAGATTGTTAATGTCGATGGCATCAACGGACTACCTTGGACTCTAGAATGAGTCAGGGAGTGGATTGTGTTGGATTTGAGTATTCATTTTATGCATATGTGACATATGATTGATTTGGTATGATTATGTATATGGATCATTGACAGTGTTTTTTCAATGGATGCAGGTTGACGATGCTTGCTAATCAGACTCACATAAGGAATAAAGGGGCCCTGCATAGAAACCAGATATTGAGGGAGAGGTGTGGCAATTTCCTTGTCACAGCCTAGTAGCACTCCCTCCATGGCTCGAATTGTAGTTTAACAATTATCTAGTTCGAGAGGTCCACGATGCCATGAGGGAAGACTGAGACAGTCATTCATGAATATTTCTAAGGGGCACGCAATAAGGCGAAGTCCTTATTCCTTAGAATCCCTTAGTCTCTCACAAGGTCACCCAAGTGGAGTGTTGACTCCAAGGGTTGTACAAACTACCAAAACCAATCAAGGGCGAGTGGCATCCTTGGAGCACGAAGGTGCGCCTTGAAGGGAACTTTGCGAAAATTAAAAATTTGAGTCAATTAACCTAGGTGGCCTAGAAAAATTTGAGTTGATTTGACATTGTCAGATTTAAATTAATTAATTAAAGAGTGATTTTATTTAAACCCCAATAAAATACTAAGCCTAAGTCTAAGTTTTAGTTAGGAGACTAATTTAAATTATTAATTAAATTAAAAGAATGAGACAAATTAATATAAGAATTTAAATAGTGAGAAAATCTAAAGATGTGATAAGCTGCACATGTCTGCATGAAATTAATAATTTGGATTTCTAAACTATAAGAAATAATAATAGGAGAGAATAGGAGAACACTTGGAAAAGAATCTTGAGACAACCTGCCACTAGTCTAACTAGAAGAAGACTCATAATCAAACTCTAACTAAGATCTAGCTAGGAGACACTCATTAATTGAGAATCTGGGGAATAAAGGGACAATTAAGAGAGAAAATAAGAACATGTGGGAGGATGTGAGGAAAATTGACTTTTTAATTAAAATAAAACTTTAATTACTTATGAAACTTGGGGAGAGTGTGACAAGTGTGAGGGTGAAGAATCCTAGTTTATTTAATTAAAAAGTTAATTAATTGTGCATGTGGACATGTGTCAGTGAGGAAATTCCTATAAAACAAATGGTCTATATGGGAAATGGATCACACTTTTATTGGTAAAGTTATGCTTCCAAAATCATTTTTGAACTGTGGTTTACTTGTGAGAGTTGGGAAACCAAGTTTGAGCATAGAGTGGTAAATCTCTCTTGCGAGGAAAACTTGGAGCTATATTATTTCTAGTTTTTGTGCTTAGTCCCTTCGTGTCTTGGGAGGGATAAGGGGGAAGAAGAATACCCCTAGCGTTGGCTGGAAGGTACCGGTGAATTCTTTACTATTAGTAAGCGAGAGATCAAAAGGAATGTCAATTGCAGGACAACACCTTCAAGGACCATCTTTGTCTGTTATGGTATTTTTATTCTGAGAATTGTAATTGTAATAAAATTTGATTTGTATAATTGAGTATCAGATATTTTTTGTAAACTGTGTCGTACTTATGATATCATATTGAAAAGATCCTTGATGGGTTTTGTGTAAATAAATAAATAAAAGAGTTCTAGCAATGTTTCCTTTCCAAATATTTCAACTAAATATACTAGAATTCCTTGTTAGTTGTTCTGTCATTTTCATTAATCCATTTTTAGATTCTACTTGTTCACTGATTATGTGGAACAACCCATAAGAACGTTGGAATGATTGATGGTTGTTAGTTGAAATATATTTATATAGAAAACGAATTTGCCTTGGTCGCTATCATTGGGTTTATATCATCATTCTAAATTAAATTATCATTTTAAAAAGTTTTGATTGGATGCATTTTGGATTTTGAATATGTTTTGGAATTTCCTGTTAATTGTCCTTTCATTTCTGCAAACCAATTTTCATTCTTACTTGATCATTGTTAGTTTTTTATCTATCGAATATGTTAGAGTTATATTTATTTATGTATAATGATATGTACCCAACATACAAGTGGAATATAAATTAGGAAAAATCTTGAAGAAATGAATAATCCTTACAATTACTGATGCGAATTTCAATTTCTGAGAACAAAACTATGTTTTACAGTGTTGTCAAATTTTAGAATTTGAGGCTATATTCCTTCTGCATTTCATTCGGTCAAATTGGTAATTGTGTAGTTTATTTCTTGATGCTTTTTATTGAATTCCGATTGGCATTTTGAGAAAGGTAAAATCGTGTACAGTTATGAATCCAATTTATATTTTCAATAGAAAAACGATAGCAGACTTTACTCATTAAATGCAAGTTTGTGAGTTAAAGTTGGTTGAATTCAATGTGTAATGTATAAATTTGAATCCAAGTTGAATCCTATGCTTAATGTTTGCCTGCGTTTTGGAATTTTTGTAACTATGTGTGATTGTTGCCCCATCTTTCGAATAACCCAGAAATTTACCAATTGAGTGTTTGATTCCTCTTTCGTTGTCTTGAATTTTATAAATCTATATTTGGTGTTCTATTGGTTCACTGTAGAATCATTGTGGTTCTGAAAGTAAGTGTTATTTAGTATTCTTGTAAAGAAATATTTACTTTTTGAAGCTTGAAATTTTAAAAATCTATGCTTGTTAGGATTAATTCAGAAATTCATTTGGGGTTACAGCAAATAAATGACCCTCCTGAGTGCCTCTTTAATTAATTTATTGTCTTTCCTTGAAGCTTAACCACTACCAAATTCTTATTCGTTCCATGTTTATTTTAATTTGAATTTATCAGAATTTAGTTATGTTTCAAGGTCCGGATCAGGTGTCGGAACAGGTGCCAGATCCAGGGTTGCATTAGGTTTTGTATGGCAACGTCTCTTTTTGAAAATAACAATGTTAATTAACTTGTTTGTGTGTGTTTTACCCATTTCAAGTTAGTTGATAATTGTAATGATTTTTCCTCATTTCTAAAATAGTGGTAACATTGGCATAGATAATTGTGAGAGGGGTGAGTTCATGATTGTATTGATTGTCTTGGCCTACACACATTCACTCATATTTTACCTGTCGTTTCCACTTCTCGAAAAAACCTACATCAAATTTATTGTCCCTTGCTCTAAGTTTATACAATTAATAAAATCATTTTTGTTGCACGCTGAATTTAATTAAAATTATCATAAATTAGTGTCGGATCCAGCACCGTATTAAGTGATGGATAAGTGTCATATTAAGGTATGGATTGAGTGATGAATTAAAATCTGTAATGAGTGTCAGATTAAGGTCTGGAACGAATGTCGGATTATTTTGCACACCGGATCAAGGGCTAGGATAGTCTTTGTTCTTTACTATGGGGATGCAATTTAGCATCTGAATAATTTTATTGTTAATCAATATTTGGTCTTCCTAAATTCTTAAACGGATTTGTAAGTTAGCATTGAGTGCTTTACTTATTATTTAAATAAGACTTGGGTTTTCTTAATTTTAATGGATTGTAAGTTAGTAATGAGTTCTTTATATATTGTTAAAAGGACTTGGGTCTTACTTTAATTCTTTTAAATGGATATGTAGGGAAGTTTGACTTCTATCATTTACTTATTATGATTGATCTTCTTAAAAGTCTTTATTTGGGAAAAGTAAGTGGGTATACGAAGACTCGTTATTTTTCTTAATATGTTTTTGGATCTTCTTAGTTCTTATAAATAGGTTTTCAAGGTGGCATGAATTCTTATCATTGCTTTTATGAATCTCTTATAGTTTTTAAAAGGATACTTAAAGTAGTGATAAATCCTTTATGTATTTCTTAAGAGGACTTGTTCTTCTTATGGATCCCATTCAATATATAAATTAGCATTGACTCTTTATGATTGAACTTGCACTTATGAATCGTATTATCTTTATGTTGACTCTCTTACTTAATTGCTCTTAGATATTTCATGAAAGATTGATTAAGTATATTGGATTATACTAATGCACCCTAGGGAATTGATGGTTAAGTATGGTTGATAAATCTAGTCTTGAATTGCAGTTTAAGATTGAATTAATGGGATTTAGATACATCCTTGTTCCTTAGATCAGTCATCGGTCCTAAGATCTTAAGTGGTCAAAATCAATCAGATGAATCCTGGACTTGAGCATTACTTATGTGTCTTGGAGGCCCTAACCATGCAGGGGAGGTTGGAAGGGTAGCTTCCTTATATCATCTTTATAAGATACGGTTGATTGAATAATAGTGATGATGATTTCAGTTGATTGTTATGAAATTGATTGTGTAGTTATTAATATATGTTTTGAAGCATTTTCAATTGTACTAACGTTTGTTCAAAAAATATATTTACCTCTTTTATACATCACTAATTGTTGTCCTAACGGAGGGTTCATTACATATGGTATCAGAGTGGGTTCAACCCTGTGACATTGGACTATTATGCCTTCCATTGTGTTAAAATGAATTATTGAAATTAATGTCTCTAATTAAAATTTGAAATTTTTCCATGCGGGTAATCATGGTTAATGGATGATGCGGAGATAGACGACATGGTTCTAGGGGAAGAGGTGTGATGCATCCAGTAGTATCCATTCCATAGGGGTCTAATCCCCAAGGAGAAGAATAATTCATTGAGAAAGAGTAGGTTGTTGTGGGATATGTGGTTGGTATGATGAGATCATTTCAAAGGATATCAGAGGCCTCGATTAACCGATTGGACAGAGATGAGGGCAGATCATCTGTACCCAATTAGGTTTCACAGCGCACTCTAGTAGGTAGTGGTAGCATACACAAAGAACTCGAGAAAGTGAAGTTTTCTGAGTTCATGGGTGCCACAGATGGCTTAGCCGCCGAGGCATGGTTGGAGAACATGGCAATGTGATTAGCACTTCATTATTACACCTCCAATATGAATGTCTGCATGGTAGTATTTCAATTGAAGGGGAGTGCTCTTCTATGGTGGAAGACACTCCTACCTCAACTAAACATGGTTGTTGAAGACATGTCATGGGATTTGTTCGAGGAAAGGTTTTGGGAGAAGTACTTTTTCGAGGAATTCATTGAGCGTCATCTCAATCAGTTAAATGCCTTATGACAGGGTGGTCATACGATGCCAGAGTATGAGGCCAGATTTATGGAGATACTTAGGTATGCTCCACATCTAAACATGAAGAAGCTAAAGGTCAAAATGTTTGTGTTGATCCTTAACTTCAACATTCGTGCAAAGGTGAGGATATTAATGCCGCATACATTGCATGCAGTAAAGAAATCCCTCATAGCTGAGGAAGAGATAAACAATGGGGGGTAGGGCAGGACTCCTACAAGACCTACTGGACAGACAAAATTAGGAGTGCAGTAGCATCAAACACCAGCCAGATAGGCATAAAGCCATCGAGATACGTTTAGAGGACCTATGGTCACGACACCACGATGATCGACGCCTCAGCAGAGGACTCCCTACAGAGGACCACCACATCAGCAACAGCATCGCCTGTAGAAAAAAAAGTTTAGGCATGTTCAATAGAATAGACCAGAGTCACAGACTGCTAGGCCAACAACGTCTACTTCAGGGACCAGGAGTACTAGAACGAAGACTGGATGTTGGACATGTGGAGAGCCACATTACCAAAAAGACTATCGTATTGAGAAGGCCAAAGTGGTTAGATCAGTAGGACCCACTACAGTGGGAGATTTGGGCAAGGCCCACAGGATTCATGCAATGGTGAATAACCTCTAGGTCGAGAACCAGTCCATTGTGCTAGAGACGTCAAGTAAAATCATCGACCAATTTTTTAGTATTTTGATAGATCTAGGTGCTACATAGATATTTATATCTAGTGTAGTGCTAAAGAGAATTAAGGTAAAGGCGGTCGAGCATGACGAGTTTAGATACGTAGAAATGGCATCGGGTGCCAAACATAAGGTTGGAGGAAAGGTTATGAACTGTAACATTAAATTGGGGGATTTTGTAATGAAGTCCAACCTATATGTCACGATCTTAGGATCTTATGACATAGTGATCGGTATGGACTGGTTGGAATCGCATGATGCGATACTTAACTGTAAAATGAAACGATTAAGTTTGATAGATGATGTAGGGTAGAGTAGAGTAATTGTAGGAAGGAACTAGGGGGTGCCCTTGAGATTTATTTCTTCTCTACAACTACAAAAATGTATGCTCAAGGGATGCAAGCTATATGCAATATTAGCACTAAATGAGAAGAGAAAGGCATAAGGATTAGAAAACCCTCTTGTAGTACAAGAGTTTGTAGATGTGTTTCCAGAAGATTTACCAGGATTACTGCCTGAAAGAGAGTTGGAGTTTACAATAGACTTGAAACCTGGAACTGAAACGATAGCAAGAACACCATATCGAATGTCAACAACTGAGTTACAGGAGCTGAAAATGCAATTGAAGGAATTGTTGGACTTGGAAATTATACATCCAAGTGTGTCACCTTTGGGTGCACTAGTTATTTTCGTAACAAAGAAGAATGCATCATGGAGACTTTGTATTGACTACCATCAATTGAACAAAGCGACAATCAAGAACCAGTATCTGTTGCCAAGAATAGATGATCTATTTGATCAGATGAAAGGAGCGATGGTGTTTTCAAAGATGGACTTGAGATCAGGATATCACTAGTTAAGGAATAAAGAGGAAGATATCCCTAAAACCACATTTAAGATGAGATTCAGACACTATGAGTTTATAGTTTTATTGTTTGGACTAACAAATGCCCCAGGGGTATTCATGAGCTTCATGAATGGGGTGTTCCACGAATACTTGGATAAGTTTGTCCAAGTATTTATTGATCGCATATTGATTTATTCTCAGACAAAATAAGAACATGAAGAACATTTAAGATTGGTACTACAGTGTTTACAAGAAAACAAATTATACGGGAAATTGTCAAAATGTTATTTTTACCAATCGAAGATTCATTACTTGGGACATATCATATATGGTGAAGGTATCATTGTGGATCTAGAAAAAATTGAGGCTATTATGGAATGGCCTACACTGACGAACGTACAAGAAGCATGCAGCTTTATGGGTTTAACAAGTTATTACCGATGATTCAGCGAAGGTTTTTTGAAGATAGTAAATCCGATCACGAAATTGCAAAAGAAAAACAAGAAGTTTGTATGGAAAGAGAAATACATGGAATCACTTCAAAGGCTCAAGGAGTTATTCACGATAGACCAATAATGAAATTCCCTGACATGGAAAAGGAATTCTTTGTATGCACGAATGCATCCAAGGAAGTTTTAGGCTGATTTTTGATTCAAGACAGTCGAGTGATCACTTACATTTCAACGAAATTGAGAAGGCATGAGGAGAACTAAGCAATGCATGACTTGGAGTTATTGAAAATTGTATATGCCTTGAGAGTTTGGAGACACTATCTGATTGGATAGAAATTCAAACTAAAGATAGATCATTGTGGATTGCAGCATATATTTATGCAGAGTGAACGCATGACAGAGGCATTGGTCAGAATTACTTAGCGAATATGACTTCGAGATTACTTACATAAAAGGTATGGTGAACAAAGTGGAAGATGCATTGAGTCGGAGACCACACATATTCTTGGTAATACCTCTTTAGACGAATCTTCGAGAAAATATTCTAACTATACAGATCGACGATGACTAGTATAAAGAGGTTAAGGAAAATATTGCACAAGATACCATGATGGTACAAAAATTTCAAGGTTATACATTGGAAAATGACAGATTGGTGAGGTATAACAACAGAATTTATGTACCTCCTAATTAATTAAGAAATTTGATCTTGAGTGAAGCTCATAGAGTAGTGTGCATGGCTCATCCAGGAGTCACGAAGATGAAGGCAGACCTTAAGCCTTTATTCTTCTGGAAGGGAATGAAAGCAGACATAGTTAGTTACGTGGTGATATGTCTAGAATGTCAACAAGTGAAATTTGAACATAGACATCCAACGAGATTATTAAAGCCACATGTTATCCCATAATCGAAATGGGAAGTCATTTATATGGAATTTATTGTTGGTTTTCCACTAACGGAAAGGAGACACGATTTTATTTTCATGGTAGTTGAGACTATGATGAAGAGTGCACACTTTATTCCTATATGTACGAGGTATCAGGTGCCAGACATAGCTAGAGTTTTTTTCAGCGAGATTGTGAGATTACATGGTGTACCCAAAAGGATCATATTTGATAGAGGATCGATGTTTACAGGACGATTTTGGACCAGTTTCCAAGAGGCTTTGGGAACACGGCTAAATTTTAGTGCCACATATCACCTTGAGACAAACGGGCAGACAGAAAGAATAAACCAAATTTTTGAAGATATGTTGTGTATGTATGTAATCGACCAACAGAAACATTGGGAAAATTTCTTACCACTAGTAGAGTTTGCATACAACAACATCTATCAAAGTACCATTAAGATGGCACCATTTGAGTTTCTTTACGGGTGACCGTGTCGAATTCCATTGAGTTGGGATCGACTTGAGGATAGGTTCTTGGTAGGACCAAAGTGATCCAAGAAATGGAAGAACAAATGCAATCCATAAGACACAGGCTTAAAGAAGTGAAATATCGGTAGAAGAGTTATGTTGATGTGCATCACGTTGAACACAATTATGAAGTTGGCGACAGAGTTTTCTTGTGGGTGAAACCACACAAGAGTTTAATAAATTTTGGAAAGGGTGATTAACTCTCTCCTAGGTTTGTGGGACCTTTCGAAGTTGTGGAAAATAAAGGGCCCATAGTTTATCGACTAGCCTTGCCTGATTCTTTGAGGCATATGCATGATGGTTTTCATGTATCTATTTTGAAACATTATGTTAGTGATCCTAAACATGTGATTGACATGAGTTATGTGCAGGTGTCGTACGAGGGTGCTCTCATGGCGGAGCTAATTTTTATTTTGGACCATCTCATTCGATAGCTACGACGTCGAATAGTCGATCATGTCAAGGTCCAGTGGGACAATTATAGTCCACACTCGGCTACCTAGGAAGACACATATGATATGTGTCTATAGTTTCCTTACTCATTTTTAGATTAGACATATAGATCTTATCAGATACTTTTATTTCCTGCATTTTATATACTATACAACTTCGAGACGAAGTTTAAAACAAGAGGGGGTGTATGTAACATCCCACTCTACTGAGCACATGTTATCGAATTATTCTTTGAGGACACTTGCGTGCACGTAATCCGGTTGTAGTATAGTGTTATTTTTTTCGACTATGGATTCTACATGATGATGTTGATGGGTTTTGATTTATTGATACTTGATATATATGCATTGACAGATGTTATTGATGATTTTTCCCTGAGTGTGGAGGACACTCGACAGATTGTGGATGTCAATGGCATCAACGGACTACCTTGGACTCTGGATTGAGTGAGGGAGTGAATTGTGTTGGATTTGAGTATTCATTTTATGCATATGTGACATATGATTGATTTTTATGATTATGTATATGGATTAGTGATAGTGTTTTGTCAATGGATGCAGGTTGACAATGCTTTCTAATCAGACTCACATAAGGAGTAAAGGAGCCCTGCATAGAAACCAGGTATTGAGGGAGAGGTGTGGTAGTGTCCCTCTCACGGCCTACTGGTACTCTCGTCGTGGCTCGAATTGCAGGTTAAATATTACCTAGTTCGATAGTTCCACGATGTCGTTAAAGCAGACTAAGACAGTCGCTCACGAATATTTATAAGGGGTGTGCAATAAGGTGAAGTCCTTATTCCTTAGAAGCCCTTAGTCTCTCACAAGGTTTCCTGAGTGGAGTGTTGACTCCAAGGGTTGGACAAAGTACCAAAACATGTCAAGGGAGAGTGGCACCCTTGGAGCATGAAGGTGTGTCTTGAAGGGCATGTCGCGTAAATTAAAAATTTGAGTCAATTAATCTAAGTGGCCTAGAAAACTTTGAGTTGATTTGACATTGTTGGATTTAAATTAAGTAATTAAAGACTGATTTTATTTAAATCCCAATAAAATACTAAGAATAAGTCTAAGTTTTAGTTAGGAGACTAATTTAAATTATTAATTAAATTAAAAGAATGAGACACATTAATTTAAGAATTTAAATAGTGAGAAAAACCAAAGATGTGATAAAATGCACATGTGTGCATAAAATTAATAATTTGGATTTCTAAATTAGAAAAAACAATAATAGGAGAGAATAGGAGAACACTTAGAAAAGAATCTTGAGACAACCTACCACTAGTCTAACTAGAAGAAGACTCCTAATCAAACTCTAACTAAGATCTAGTTAGGAGACACTCATTAACTGAGAATCTAGGGAATAAAGGGACAACTAAGAGAGAAAATAGGAACACATGGGAGGATGTGAGGGAAATTGACATTTTAATTAAAATAAAATTTTAATTTCTTGTGCAACTTGGGGAGAGTGTGACAAGTGTGCATAATTTATCTAATAAAGCCCCCCCCCTTATAG
>ML833831.1:61459-80102 GCA_009831015.1 Picea engelmannii
GATTTATTAGATAAATTATAATAATATAATTTATCTAGTAAAGTCCCCCCTCCCACCCTCTATAGGTGGGAGGGGGGGGGGCTTTATTAGATAAATTATATTATTATAATTTATCTAATAAAGCCCCCCCTCCCACCTATATATAGGTGGGAGGGGGGCATTAATGGAGAAATTATAATAATATAATTTATCTTATAAAGACCTCCCCTGGTTGGGAGGGGGGACTTTACTAGATAAATTATATTATTATAATTTATCTAATAAAGCCCCCCCTCCCACCTATATATAGGTGGGAGGGGAGGCATTAATGGAGAAATTATAATAATATAATTTATCTTATAAAGACCTCCCCTCCCACCCTCTAGGGCTTTATTAGATAAATTATAATAATATAATTTATCTAATAAAGCCCTAGAGGGTGGGAGGGGAGGTCTTTATTAGATAAATTATATTATTATAATTTATCTAATAAAGCCCTAGAGGGTGGGAGGGGTGGGCTTTATTAGATAAATTATATTATTATAATTTATCTAATAAAGCTCCCCCCTCCCACCCTGTGGGAAGGGGGGACTTTATTAGATAAATTATATTATTATAATTTATCTAATAAAGTCCCCCCCTCCCACCCTCTATTAGATCAATTATAATAATATAGAGGGTGGGAGGTGGGGGCTTTATTAGATAAATTATATTATTATAATTTATCTAATAAAGCCCCCCCCCTCCCAATTAAAATATTTTATAAATTAAAAAGTATATCAAAATTAAAGTATAGCTTAATTGATTGGTGTTTTTAATTTGAATGTAAAAGTATAAAAATTCTCATGGTACTTTCATTTTTCCGATAGCGGGAGCATGTCACTTCAGGCAATTATCTGTTTATTGTCAGGAATATTCAACAGCAGATCAATTTTGTTTGACCAGGTTAACAGTTAAGTGGGATTTGTCATCAAACTGTTTAATTTCAGCAATGTATGCCTCTTGTAATTGAATTAAATATGTAAGAAAAAAAAAAAGAGTGCAGAGATTTTAAATTATATTTTATGTTTGGATATGTACTTTACTGACACGGATGACATAGGCGGTTTCCAAGAAGGTATAAGTGGACAAAGATAGGTTGTTTTCCAAAACCTGTCAACCAGTTCACAGGTTTTGGTGAAAAGCTCTCCCTAAAATGCCTTTGGCATAATTATGTACGAAGCAATTATTTATTATTATGTACGTGAGTTCAAGTTTATTTAATTTTAATTTACATAATTTTATGAACATAAAATTATGAAAATTAATTCTTTAAAAAAGTTAGGTAAATATATAAAATCCATAACTTGTTAACTCATAAAAATTAAAAAGATTTAAAATTTTATTTCTAAATTATTCAATTATAAAAATAACTTAATATTAAATTAATTGATTTTAAATATACAGTGAATGTAAATTAAAGTTGGCCATTATAATTTTTATAAGTTATAATGTGAAAAATAATTAAAGTTGGCCATTATACTTTTTATAAGTTATAATGTGAAAAATAATAATCAGTATTTTCGTAAATTTTAATATAATAAATATGTTGAGCACACACTTATACTGGGAAGGGGGATGAATTAGTATAAGACAATCTTTTGTTTTTTCAAAAATTCATCAACCATAAGAAAACAATCACATATGAGATCTATCAACTGTAGAACATGGAACACAAGATTTACATGGAAACTCTTTTGGAAGAAAACCACAAAACTTTTCTTTATAATTCTTTGTAGGCACACACCTACTGTTACAAATATTTGTAGGCACAAACTTACTGGAGACACCAATCCCCACTGGTGAAAATCTTGGTAGGCACCAACCTACTCTTACATATCTTCGCAAACATCAATCTATTGGAGACACCATGTTAAATTATCTTATCCCAACACTCGGAAGTTAATTCCAAATAATTTAATTTATTAAATAAAAGCACAGTTGACTTTTTAACGAAATATTATAGTAGAAGCACAAATAAGGAAACCATACACAAAGTACACACATAATTTCAGGGTCAAATACCCCTAGAAAAAAAACCCTAAGGGAATACCAGTACCTTGTTGATTTTATTGATAAAATATGGCCTCCCATCCTGGGATAATGGTCCACCTAAGGAAAATACAATGCAGTAAAATAGCCTAGCCTATCACACCTATTTGTTACTCCTTTGTTGTCCCTTTTCTCCTTTCCTCAGACCCTACCCCTGCACACTTAGATGAAAATCCTTCTCCACCCATTCAATGAGATCTCATTATCTCACTATGTGTGTGTCTCATCCTCTCACATAGGTTGCCTTTTATAACATTGATTTTACCCTAAATCCAAAATCCATAGATCTCCAAAGTGATCAAAGGCTGAGATTAGATCTCGCCTTCACTTTATGATCTAATGGCTAGGATTTAATTTAATTCACTAATGCCAAATACTTAGGCATTTAATTTAATTAAAATCACATGAATTACAAAAGTACATTCACTTTAATAATCACTTTATTAAAGTGAATCTCATAAGTCCTGAGAGGCATTAAGGACGAATTCCACATGTTAGACACAAAACCGATGTGAGGAAGGTACTTCTCAAAAAGCCACCTTAAATTGGTTCTTACTCTAACCTTGTTATAGCACAAAATGCCACACATATGCATTTGTGCCATGGCCTAACCCTTTCCCTTGGCTTGCTAGACAAATTCCCAACTTGCCTCATTCATATTATCTAAAAAACATGTATTTTTCACATATCTGCGTGATCCTTTGATGAAACAAGTGGACATCCACGACTTGTTAGTATGATACATGTGGATGCCCTAAAAAATAATGAAAAATAAAATAATTCCAAGTTTTCGAGTGAGTTTTTCGGTTGGGCATGTTTCCCAATGTTCCCATGCCCGTACAAAATGGATTCCAACCTCCCTAACCCCTTTGGGGAAGATATGAAAGCACCATTGAGGGATAGAATGAGGACAAATATTTTGGGGTAAGCTTATGTTGTTGAGATATAGCAAGCTTCCCTATTCCTTTTATCCTCTGAGTAGCATCCCCCAACCTGGAAACTCCTTTTCCAGTGTTTCTTCCTTTTTATATAGTCATAATGTGTTTCCTTATTCTTATTGGGCTATCCAAGGAAGAGCCTCATCGCTGAGTAGATGATTGAAGGATCTATGGAGGAACCCAGGTAGTTGGCTCTGAAGCAATACCAGAATCGATTTAGGTTGTAACTAACTTTGATATTTGGTGTTAATAGAAGAGTTATCTTTCCCTCCAATTTTGTGTTCATTGCAATATTGTATGTTAACACTTTTCATACTTGCTTTGGATATAAGACATGATATATATTCTACTTGATTACATAACTACCTCGTTATATCATTTGTATTGATTTCATTTTGCAGGCTTGTTCTGATAGAGGTTAGGAGCACTTCAAGATGAAGGAGCGGGGATCAACATCGAATGAAGGGTCTAAGGCACACACTTTCTCCCTCTTTCTTTCCCTACTCTCTCCTAGAAAAAAGTTGTTCTTTTTCATTTTTCACATTTGTTTAGGAGGGAAGATTTTAGTCTTCTCAATTTGGTTTCGATCTGATGTGAATTGTCCCAAATTCATGGGTGAAATATCCCATCAACATACCCTGGCACATTGTCACACACRTCATCCTACACATTGGCATCCCTCCAACCATATTGRGYAGTTTCTCCCTAAACAGTGGAAGTCACATAATCAATGATGCTACATATCAGTTCCATGAAGTCTGGAAATTTCATCGAAGGCTTGCTCTCCCTCAATGTACTCCTAAGAGCCTCCTACTCCTAAGCATCCATCAATTTCATCTTGTACCAATTTGGTCTCCTAACAGAACTAGAAGGGTCTAACTCCCTCTTCCCATATGAAGGTTGACTCCCCACACTGGAAGTCTATGAACTATGCTCATCCTTTGGTTTCTCACCCTTCGAAGCCTTTTTCTCTGTGTCCTTTATCACTGACATCGATACATGATCTAAGATCTCCTTGGATCCTCTTACAGTCTTTCCCTACAACCTGTATACCCTACTCTCTCTGACACCAATGATGATTTTTTTTTCGGGGCTAGCTCCTTTTGAATACATGAACACTTGTTTGTTATGGAACAAGATTTCATAACCCTTATCCTCCAGAGTTGAGACTGAGAAAAAAAAAATCCTCAACTTCGGTACATAAAACACATCTACCACCTCTAAGGAACCTCCTCACTCTAGCTAGAACATGATTGTCCCAACTCCTTCTACACCAAACTTGGCATGGGTTCCAAGCTCCACATGTATATTTGAGTCCATATATGAACATCTGGTGAACAACTCATCTGTCCATGCCATGTGATGAGAATCCCCACAATCCATGAACTAGGCACTACTGGAATTTGTGCCAAAAAGACAAGAGACTAACGAGAACTCCTTCTGGAACTTCTCAGCAAACTCCTTTACTTCAAATTTTGTAGATGATGTTACATGTTGAGGTTGACTCTTCCCTTTCTTCTTGTGCGGACATTGTGAATCATAGTGTCCACTCTTGTGGCAAGAAAATCCTTTCACTTTGCTCAAATCCTTCTTCTTTCCATCCTGTGGAGCTGAATCCCCACTTGTATTCCCCATGCTCTTCCTTTCTTGACTAGCAAGGACTAGATTCTCATCATCACCCACATGTTGGCCTGCTAGAGATTCCTCCCAAATATCCTCATGGATCAAATCATCCCATAGCCTATCAAAATCAAGAATTTTCTCCCATGCAATGATTCCTTTGATGAATGGGGCCCATGGCTTAGAAATATCATTTAGGGCCATCCTCACAAACTCCTCATATGACATGAATTCCTCAACAAATGTCAATTGATCATGTATCTGAGTGATCTTGTTGATATAGCTAGTTACCATATCTAATTTATTCATTGTGTCTTTAAGCTTCTCCCTCAACACCATCTTATTGTTTGTATTATTGCTCTGAAATAGATTTGTCGGAGCCACAAACATATCCTTGGTTGAATTCTTCTCAAATATGTGAAGCATCAAATGATCCTTCACTACATCTAAGATGATCCTCCTATATTTCACATCCTTCAACTCATTGGTGGTCAAGTCCTTTGGATCCTTCAGTGGGGTCACCTTTGAGTTAGAAAAATCCCACAATCTATTTTCCATGAGAATCAGTGTGACCTTCTCCTTCCAAGGCATGAAGTTCAATGTACCATCTAGCATGTCCTCAAACATCAAACTAGTTGCGACCATCTCTAAATAAGAAAAAAAAAATAACGAGAACACAAACTTCGAAAAATGTGTGCCTAGTCCTTCGGGCACAAAAAATGAAGAATTTTTCTAACTACCCAGATCTCTGCCCAAGATTCGTTGCCTGCTAACCAAACCTTCTTCCCAATGTCTAAAATTGAACCTACTTCCCACATCCCAAACTTGATTCTTGCTACCTGAACCTGCTTCTCATTCCCTGTAGTTTCCCAAGCCTTCTTCCACTACCCAGGGCTCTCTATGGTCTACTCGACTGCTACCCAATATTTTTCGGGCTTCCAAACAACTTTGTTGGGCCTGCTCGAGGCTTCTTAAGTTGCCTAGACTTATGCATCATGTTGTTTTCCTTCTTGGTAGCCCTATTGGATAGTTGGTTATGTTGGTGGCATGTCTCAGTCTGTCTGACCCTGCTACAGCCCTCACTGGTTATGGTGTTTGGCCCTACCAGCTAGCTGGAAGTTGTTGGCATTTTCAACAGTTTTCTCATACGACTGTTGCAGTTAGGGTTGTGGGCTCATAGAGAGGAAGCGTTGGGAGTTGGTAAAACAATTGACAGTGTAGGATGAGGTGGAATGGTTGTGCATGGAGAGATCAGTCAGTAGAGGTAGTTTAAGTGGACAACAGAGGAGTGGTCACAGGAAGAAGAGGGGGGGAAAAGGTTTTCATAGCGGCTTCTAGCTAGCCTGCAGAACCAGTTGAATTTAACACACCAATCCCCACCACTAAACACCAACTTAGAAAGAGACACCGATATCTTTGTTTGAGTAGCACCAACCTACTCTTACAGATATTCATAGATACCAATCTACTGGAGACACCAACCCCCATCGCTAAGCACCAACTTAGCAAGAGACACCAATCTCTTTGTGTTAGTTGCACCAACATTTAGTGAGTCTTCACATTACTTCTTCCTTCACTGGGTTTGATTGATGCTTCTTCCTTCACCGAGTATACTCATTGCTTTTGCCTTCATCGGGTCTTCTCACTACTTCTACCTCTATCGAGTCTGATCAAAATTTGAATTTCCAAATGGTAACTTTCTCAAAGCTTGTTGTTTAGGGCCTCTTCGCTAGAATGAACTTGTACAACACGCCACATATCCAATTTTGAAAATATGATTATGAAATTTTTACCTAAGGTATTTTTATATGTCTCCTCTATTCTCTAAAATTTTCACAGTATGAAGAGTCCCATAAAATAAGTTGTAGTGAAAATGCCAAGTTTTCAGGAGCATTCAGGAACCCTAACTTCCACAAGAGTTATCTCTGAAAGTATAGTGAACCAGCATCTGAAACTTGCACCACGTGTACTCCAATATCTCTCCTATGTCTCAAAAAATTTTCAAGGTCTGAAACATCCAAGAAAATATGTTATAGTGAAAGTGCCAAGCTAACATGTTTGAAAGTAATTTCAGGATCATTCAGAAATCCTAAATTCCACAAGGAATATATCTGAAAGTATAGCGAACCAGCATCTTAAATTTGTACATTTACAACAATATCTCTATTCTATCTCCACAAATTTTCAAGGTTCGCAACATCCCAGAAAATAAGTTATAGTGAAAGTGTCAAGCTAACCTATTTGAAACTAGTTTTAGGAGCATTCAAGAACCCTAAATTATGCAAGGCATATCTCTGAAAGTATAGCGAACAAGCATATGAAATTTGTACCACATGTACACCAATATCTCTCTTTTGTATATGGAAAGTTTTAAAGTCTAAAAAATCCCATAAAATAAGTTATAGTGAAAGTTCCAAGATGACCTGTTTGAAATTGATTTCAGGAGCATCCAAGAACCCTAACTTCCATAGGGCATATCTCTAAAATTAGAGTGAACCAACTTCTAAAATTTTTACCACATGTACACCAAGATCTCTCCTCTGATTCTTCTAAATTTCAAGTTCTGAAACATCCTAGAAAAAAGTTATCACAAAAATGCCAAGATGACCTGAAACTGATTTCACAATTCAATCTTTGCTAATCCATTATTCACACGCACGCACTCTCTCAATGCTTTCTCTTTTTATACTTTTTCATAACACTTCATGAAGGGGCATGTCCCTTAATTAAATAATTAATTCTCAATACCATGGGAAAATACCCCAAATACCATGGGAAAATACCCCAAACCCATGGGTTTGAAACCACCATTTAACTTTTTACTTTTTCTCATACACCCTTTTTTAATATACTTGTAGATCTATATATATATAAATCAATATTGGAAATTCTATGTGTATTGTAATTTTGTAATATGACATTAATGACATCATTAATCTTTTGAAATCAATGAAAATAATTCCAACGAAATGCCCGGATGGGGTGCTAATGCAGTGAGGGGAGGAGACGTCGTGTGGGTAAGATGGCTAGGGAATGTGCCCCCATGTTCCCTCCTCATAGCTTCAAGTCCCAATCATTTCTCTGTATAGTGGGAAGGTACAAAGTACAATATGGTTTATGTAAGAAAGTGAGGGTCATTTTAGTGAACTCGGCTCAGGACAACTCTCATTTTCCTCTCTATGCCATTAATTTCCCATGCAACGTCATGATGGTCAACCCTCAATCAAGCTCAACAATGGATGTAAAGAAAGGTTGGGGTTTTGGGAAATGTTGTGATATTGTTGTTTTCTCAGCTCTACAATTAAGGATTCCATTTCTTCATTGGGTGTTGTGTCTCTTTGGGGTTTCGTTAGAGGGTTTGGTGCCTCTTCTTGTTATGGCTCCTCATTTTTGTAGGAAGGGAAAAGTCTCAACACATTCCACTAAGGAAACAACTGAGGTCAAGGCCACCACGATGGATTTTTCATCCTACATTGATCTACAATCCCAGGTCTTTCTGCACAAAATTGAGGAATATGTGAAACTGCTAAGGGCCTACGTTGAGGATTATGAGGTGGATAATCATGCATCCCCCTTCATTCCATACTATGGGTCTAACATTGCAAGGGACACTAAAAAAATTGCAATTGTAGAGCTCTATTGGTACACCAAGGATTTCATTGATCAAGCAATGCTAGCCAAGGAGATTGAATTCAAGATGTTGAGGCGAAGAATGGAGGTCATCAAAGCATCGAACAAGTTGTTTCTCTCTTGTGTTTCATGGTAGGTGAAAAAGAATGGTGGGCTCGTCTAGATAATTTCAAGTAATTCATATTTAGGGTCCCAAGCTCGCCAAGCGGGAATGGAAGAAGGAAAGGCCCCAATGGCCCAGCCGGAGTTTCCTTGACATGTTGCCACGGATTGGTCACTCCTTTTTGTTGATTTCAGTCAATTTAGGATTTTCTTGCTTTGTATGGTACATGATTATAGTTAACTTTTTGGACAGTTTTAAAGTTTTTCTTTTATATATTATTAAGACTTAATAATCGGCCTGGTTTCCCCCAAGGAAGGTTAGCATCTACTCTTGTATGGCACTGATATCATGCCCGGGTGGAGCCATTCACCTTGGCCTCTTAATTTTTGTATATTTTTCTCTTTAGCTATATAATATAAAATCAAAAAACCTGCATAAAGAAAAGATAATATGATAAAAATAATTATCAACATTATTTTTTTTATTTTTTTTACGAGAACGTTTAGAGGATTTATATTAATGGTGGCATAGCCACAAATCGGTTACAAATGGCAGGGCTACACAGAGTTGTTGCCTACATAAAGCTGATATACAATGCTAGAACTGCCAGAATAACATAATCCCCAAACGCATTCAGAAGCATGAAACTAAGCTTATTTAAAGCCCTGGATTCTATACAAAATGCCAGGATGCTTTAAAACCAGAAGACCCTACAAACTGAGTTATTACAGATCAAGAAGTTATCTACTTTCTAGAATCTTCTCCCCATTCCAAGTTTAACTTGGACAACTTACTCTCCAGCTCACCAATTATGTCCTCAAATTTATCCTGAGGGCTTTTCAACTCTTGATGAAGCTTGTCTAATTCCTCTGAGAAGCCGATTTTGACTGAGGTTAAATCCTGTTCCAACTGTTCCATTCTCCTCCCTGCTTCTGTATCAAGGTTCTCTAGAAAGTCGAGCTGAAACTGGAGCAACTGCTTCAATTTCTCCAATGTGTCATCTAGTTGCTTCAGGCGTTCCTCTACTGAGAGATTTCGGCTGGAGCTCGCGGCCATTTCCTCTTCTCTTGCTCTTGTTCCTTTGACAAAACTTCTGCTACTCTTATCGTGCTTGAACGTGGACTGCTCCTAGGCTGAAGCCGTGAGCGGATTTAAGCAGGTTTCTCCTCCTGTAATCATTTTGTCAGTTATGCAAGCCCCAAGAGGTATGGGCTCAAGGTTGCGTCCTTCCCTTTGCATGTGGGTTTGTCTCTTGGTCTCCCTCTGCCCGATTCCCTCAATCGCGCATACAGTCCCTGAGTCCTGGTGCTGTCTTTTCTTGTCCCACCTTTGCGCCCGGTCTTGGATGTTTGTTGAGCATGGGTACAAGTCATGGGAGATCCACCGTGGATTGATGATCATTGACCATTGTTTGTCCTTGAGCCAACTCAACGCCTCTATTTGCCTCTTCATCCGCAGCTTGATTTAACTCTCTTAACACATGAAAAACTTGGAACGAGTCGAGTCCCCTTAGGAGCAAGCGAATTCTGGCCAACAAGTTGTTAAGTTTTGCATTTTGGGTTTCTTTTGAGAGAGCTATGGCTCGAATTAGCAGATGAGAGTCCCCGATGATGAACAAGTCCCGGATTCCATTGCTTTGAGAGTGGTACAAACCTTGCCAGAGTGTCATTGCTTCTGCCTGGTTGTTGGAGGCAATACCCAAACCAACCGCATATCGCACCATAATTTCTGCATTTGGCTTTTCTATTATACCTCCTCCACCTACTTGGCCTGGGTTTCCCTTTGAGGCACAGTCAAAAGACAGGATATAGCAGTCCCTTTCTCTTTTCCATTTGTCGAAGTCACCTTTTTCTTTCCTGATTTCCCATTGTTCCGGGGAAGTGATGGAGGCTTTGTCCCCAATTTCCTTTCGGATTTGGAATTGATCGCTCCAGAGCTCTTCTTGATCTTCCATCTTCCTGCTGTGAGTTGGAAGCCTTTGGATACTAGCCCATTCACTAAAGAGAGATCTGATCCTGGTGCTCACTATGGGGGCCCTCCTTTCCTTTTCTAGGAAAATTATGCTATTTCTCTCCAGCCATATCCCCCAGAGGATGAATCTTGGGATTGCTTGCCAGAGCCTTGAGGCAACGCTTTGCTTCTTTTGACGGAATGGGAAAAGATTGGGCCAGTCAAGGAGAAGGGAAGGGATATATTGAGGGAGGAGGAGGTCTGTTTGCAAACCTATAGCCAGCTTCCAAACTTCTTTTGAAAAGTTACAATTGAGTAGAAGGTGAACGGAAGTTTCTTCAGCTTGGTGACAGAGGGGGCACCTGAAGGGGCCAGCCCAGCCTTTCTTTTAGAGGTTTTCTCCTGTCTGTATGCTGCCGTGACTTAATGTCTAGAGAAACAGGTCAATCTTGGGTATGGTTTTTAAGCTCCAGATGGATTTCCATAATGCTGGGTTGGGTGGGACGTGGGGGAGACTTAGAAGGGTAGAATATCCCAACGAGGTTGAATAAGGCTTAGCATTTCTTCCCCAACATCTCTTGTCTCTCCCTCTTTTCCTTAGTGGGGCTTTCCCCTGCAGGCTGAGCTTTAGGGAACCCCAGTCATAATCTAAGTCCAAAGGCAGGTTACTCACTGCCCAGCCTTGCTACTGCTTTTGCCTTCCTATCCCCCAGGCAAAAATGTCGAAAAGCGTCCTCAGATTTTGCCCATCCATCTAGGTTTTCAAACGTTGGAGATTCTGATTCAATTCCAGAGGTGGATCACCGAGTATGGAGTCTTCCCAGATTTTAATTTGTTTCCCATTTCCAGGCACCCAAGTAAGGTGGGAAGTGAATTGATCGATGACCTTCCGACAGAGAGTGAATATTGGAGACCCCATGTGTTCGCTTGAGAGGTGTTCCACGCATCTTCTCCTTGGACCTCTGAAATATTTTTTCCACAAGGCTTCCTTGCACCACGTTGTTTTGCCACTGACTATGTGCCATAACAATTTTTCTCCAAGAGCAAGGTTCTGCACTTTAGCATTTTTTAGGTTTAGCCGTCCCTCCATAAGGGGTTTCAAAACCTTGTCCCAGCTTATGAGATGGGGTCATTTGTTTGTCTGCTTGCCCCCTTCCCATAAAAACCGCCTTTGCAAAGCTTCCAATTGTTTGATTGTGGTGCCAGGAGCTAGTAGAAGTGAATTTTGGTAGATGGGCACACTTTCTAGGACAGATTTGATGAGTACTATCCTCCCTGCTAAACTTAGCCAGTTTGCACCCCAAGAGCAGATTCTGTTCTTTAGTTTTTCTAGGAGGTGGCTCCAGCTGGAAGTCCTTGGATTCGTCTTGGAGATAGGGACGCCCAAGTAGGTGAAAGTTTCCCAATTTGTATGCCCTTCCATGCCCAAGATTCTGGATATTTCCCTCATTTCATTGGGTGTAATATTCCAACTGTAAATTTTACTTTTTGACTGGCTTATCTCACTTCCCAACACTGCAGCATAGGCGTCCAACTTCTCTTTGTATCTTTTTGCTACTAGGCAGCTTGCCCCTCCCAGGAGCAATGTATCGTCGGAAAATTGTGCATGGTTGATTTCTTTCACACCTTGGGCTATCTGTAAACCTTTGAGGTTGTTGCTGGTTCTGGCGATCTCTAATTGGTAGCTTAGGACTGAAGCCTGGATTGCGTAAAGCAAAGGCGATAGGGGACAGCCCTGACGTAACCCTCTGGACGCTTTGAAAAAACTAGTCACTCTCCCGTTTACCATGGGGGCTATCCATGGAGAATCTATACAAGCTCTTATCCAATTCACAAAGGATTCATCAAATCCAAACTTCTTCATTACTTCAAAAAGGAAATGATGATTAACTCTATCAAAATCATTTGCCAAATCGAGTTTGATGATCATACCTTTGTCCTTCCTGCATAGGCTTGAATGAAGAGATTCTTGGACTAGGATTATATTGTCTGCAATTTGCCTTCCTTTGATGAATCCTCCTTGGTTCTCTGGCACTATGGATGGAAGGATGTTCTTCAGCCTGTTTGCAATTACCTTAGTGAGAATTTTGTAGCTCGTGTTACATAGGGATATCGGTCTGAAGCGACTGAAGTTGAGCGCTCCCTTCTCCTTGGGGATGAGTGCCAGGAAGGCTGAGTTGGTACCTCCTCCCAGCTTACTGCTTGCCTGTGATTTCTTTATCATTTTAGTGAGGTCAGACTTTATGATTTCCCAGCAATGCTGGAAAAATCTTGCTGTAAAGTCATCCGGTCCAGGGGCTTTGTCCGGATGCATTTGATCAAGTGCCTCTTTAATTTCTTGTTGCGTGACTTCCTCCAGAAGTTTGCAATTGACGTCATATTTTATAAGCGTTGGGACAACTGAAAGAGGGTACGTTTGAGGAGTTATGATTGCCCTTCCATTTTATGTATAGAGAGTTTTGAAGGTCTTGAAGGCTGCCTTTCTGATGTCCTCCGGTTCAGAAATTGTAGTATTTTGGATTTGGATTTCTGTCACAGCCTTGAAGAGCTTCCTTGCCTCCGCTTGCTTATGGAAATAACTTGTGTTTTTGTCCCCTTCTTTTAGCCAGAGGCTTCAAGACTTCTGCCTCCAGTAGCTTTCCTCATATCTACAAGATTTGTGCCAATGGTTTTGAAGTTGTTCTTCTATGAGAATGTCCTGCTGTGTGATCTCCTTGTTTTCCAGAGTGAGCTGATGGCTTTCTAGCTGCCTTTGAGCTTCTAGGTGCAAGGTTATAGGGTTGGTTTGTTTTTTTGCCCAGCTTTTTAGCTCAGCCTTGAGACGCCTCAGCTTTTCTTCCCAGACATAGAATGCAAATCCTTTAATTTTGCTGGTCCAAACCTTGGAGACTTTGCTTCGGAAGTCCTTGTCCTGTATCCAAGCGGGGTTAAATCTGAAGGGAATGGGCCCTTGGCCTTGCTCTTTCTTAATATCCAGGCTGATTGGATTATGATCAGAGGTACTGTTAGGCAGGATTTCTGAGGATGTTGAGAGTCCTAAGGTCAGGAATGAACTCTGTACTAGAAATCTATCCAGGCGAGCAGCTATGTGTCCTGGGCCTACCCTTTTATTGGTCCAGGTGTAGCACCCTCTTGAGGGTTTAATGTCCATTAAATCCCATGTTGAGATCAGGTCCTCCACCCACTCTCAGGCTGGGTCCCTTACAATGGATCCCCCTCACTTTTCTTATGTCGCTAGGGTTACATTTAAGTCACCCCCTAGGATTATATTTTCCAGTTCATTCTCTATTAGATAGTCTTGAATAGATTGCCAGCAAATTATTTTTTCGTCAATATGCTGAGGGACATAAATATTAAAGAGACTTACAGTTTGTCCGGATTCCTTGTGGAGCAGTTGAGTGCATATCCAGTGCATGCAAAGTTCGGAGCTGATTAGATCTAATTTGGAGGCGTTCCACATGGTGCAGAGCCCTCCTGAAGCGCCCCTAGCGTTGTCAGCTACACCCTGGCTGCTTCTCCATACGTTTTTTAAGAATTTTAATGAATCTTTTTGACTCATTTTAGTTTCCTGGATGAGTAGGATGTTCATTCTTGTTGTTTTTATTAAATCCCTGATAGTGTCTTCCTTCTTCCTGCTGTCGAGACCCCTGCAGTTCTAGGATGTGAGTTTCATTGATTGTTTTGCGGGGGAGAGTGGCCTCCTTGGGAGGCCTTTTCCTGCTTCCTTGTTTTCCTTACATCGATTATTTTCTTTAGGGTTTGTTGGGATCCTTTAAGGATGTTCTTGTACGTTTCCTTTTCCCTTTCCGCCTTTTTGGACTTCTCCCTCTGTCAGGTCGTTTTGGGGTGTCCCAAGCTTCACTTGTCCCCTCTGTTTCACTCCCTGACGAGATCTCGCCCTCTTCATTGCCTTGATCCACTCCATTCCTAGGGGGAGGGATTTCTCCTTCCTCCGTGCCTTAAGTCCTCCCATTCTCCGCACCTCCTATTGCTTTTGAGGTTCCTTCGACTTCCTGGTTTTGGGTGTCTCTGCCTTCTTCACCTTGGTCAGTGTTGCTTGAGGGCACTACTTCCCCTTCATTTCCCAATTCTTTGAAACTGTTTGTCGTGCCCTGGGTCTTTGGGTTTCTTTGTGCCGACGTTGGGTTGTCTCTTCGTGGGTCGGTGGGTTTCGCTCTTCCTTTCCGAGGTTGCTGCCACCCCTCCTCTCTTTATTTCTCTTGTAGGGCCTTGGGGTAGTTCCTCTGGAAGTGACCGTACTCATGACATCCTCTACATTTAAACGGTAGTTGTTCATAGTCTAGTTTTTGCAGGTGGTGCCATTCCCCCACCTTCAGTTTCACTACTTCCGGAAACACTACTTCCAAGTCTACTTCAACGCAGATTCTGGCACAAGAGTATTGGTCTTTTGGGTCGGCTTTATCAATGTAATGGCCTAGACCGTTCCCGGTCGCTTGCAACGACGGGGAGTTCCAGCAGTGGATTGGGAGGTTTGGGAGTCTGACCCAGACCGGGACGTCTTTTGGTACTTCCGAGGCTGGATCGAAGTTTGGAGTCCAACGATTCAGATACAGTCCATGTGCACCCATGAAGTATGGCCCGTTCCTGAATATTAAGTCCCGATCTTCCTAGGAAATGAACTCGAAGATGAAATAGCCCCTTCCAACGGCGTAGCAGGTCACACTATTCTGCATTAGCGGCCTCCAGTTTCTTTGTATCCAGTTTTTTGTTGTCCTGGTTGAGGGCCAAAGCCCCATGAACTGACCTACTAGTCCTCGCTCTGAAAGAGAGATTGCTGCTTTCATTGGTTGTTCCGGAGGTAGATTGATTTCTGGTATGTCCTCCAATATTCTCATGAAGCTCGATGGTTCACCTTGGTTTTCCTTCTTCATGCAAGTTGTGACCAGTTTACTGAAGGACGCAGAGGGGGAAGGAGGGGGCGGTGGCTCCCCTCCGTCCCGACTCGCCATGGTAGCGGCCGAACCTTGTCAGCGCAAACCCTAACTAGATTTCCTCCGCGCGTTTTTCATCCTTCATGCACATTATCAACATTATTATAAATGACAAAAAAATAATATTTTAATTTAATTAAATTTCATCTTTGTATTTTGTTGTTATTTTATTGAAAAATATTGCATTATTATTATACAATTTATTATGAAAAGATATATACAAAGTTTTTTCTTTTTTCTTGTGTGTTTTGACTATGGGACTAGCCTCTTGATCTAGGAGGATCCAAAAATTTTCAAAATTTGATCGTCTCAAATGCTCTCGAAAACAACTTCTCGACAAGATATTTCCAACAGCGCAAAAATCACCTCAAACGAAGTTTGTATGAGAAATATATGGATCTTCAAAGTTTTGTTCAAACAGGGTCAAAAAGTCAAAGGGGGTGAGACGTGGCACCACTGGAAAGGTGACATGTGGCATGTTAGTACAAATCAGTACAGTATTGACATGACAACCTCATAGTGAGACACATGTCAGGTAGTAGGTTGAGTTGGCAGGTTGTACGTCTAATTGGGCAAGTGACCCGTACCAATCATATTTCAACATGTGGCATCTTCGTACAAGAATAGGTGGACCAATGAGAGACTGTGATCTGAAAATAGAAGGCTGACTTGTTATGCTATGCAAGCACCCCTACTTCATTAAAATAAACTTTACAGGACCTTGCTTCATGTGTTAAAATATGCAATATAAACTTATGTGTTAAGTTTTATGCATCTTCTTGTAAACACTTATATATGAGGAAATGTTCTTGTAAATGGTTAAATATGTACTTCAAATAAATACATAGCAACACAACTTGCAGCAAATAAACCATCAAACGCACAACAAGAGCAACATGATAAAGGAGTTCACCCCTCTCTAGGCTACATCTCCTTGAGCCTCCATAATGGACTTGGCTCTCTGGGATTAATTAGTCAAAAGTTCTTTTACAAGCTGCTGCGCAACTCAAATGGAAAAACATATTGTACCATTGATATCAGAACACATAAAAACCCCAAAAATGACTAATACAACTCTGAAAACAGATCATGGCTCATCCGGGCATGACCTCTTCTACATGTGGCCATAAGCTTCCCTGAGATTCTCTTTGGTAAAAACACCTGTAAAAATTCTCAACAGCCTCTGAAACCTATCCCAATGTGTTCAAAGCATATCAATTAGCCAAAAATGATTATTCAATCACAGAAAACAAACATAGGCTCACCAAACCATGTCCTCGATCAAAGAGGGTTTCAAGCTCCCTTGAGCTTGCTGAAACTTCAATGATGAAAAACTCACAGAAAAAGTCTTCAAATGGCCTTGAAAATAGCACCAATGGATCCAGCACGTCCAAAAACCCCTAGTTGGGCTTTTAGAGCACCTCAATCGACCAAACGATGAAGAAGTTAGGCCTCCTCCATTTTCCTCCTTCAACTTTGCTGGAACTGGCTCTACAAAATGCACCTTTGTGTGCATGAACCCAGAACACGCTCCCAAAACGCGTTAAAACCTGGCACCGGGTGCAACCGCGCCAACGGTGCAAACTGTAGAACAGTTAAGGGCGTGCCAGCCCCTAACCGCCTCGGCACCTGGGCACATGGTGGCATAAGACCTCGGGTTGGGCGAAAAGGTGGTTAATGCCATTTTAAAAACCGTGGAACCAACCCACGCGCTCCAAAACGCGAGCACATGGCACATAACTCCACGACCAAGGGCTCCACATAATACAAACCCTGCACATTATATAATATATGGTTGTATGTGTAATGGAACCACGGGTTAAAAACCCGCGCACACATAAAACCAACGATTACATTATATATTTCACTGTCATATAGTACAACAAACGACCGCGGGTCGGGGCTAAGCCCCGGCCCGACCCCCCGCGGCTCTATACTTAAATCAAGTTTAAACATTATTTCTGCCATTACATTAACAAGACCCATCGTGTGGCCTGTTGGTTGGAGGCTCGTTGCGAAGGCTTTAGCATAGATGGAGGTCACCCGTTCGAATCCATCCGGTGACATACAAAAACTTTTACATGTAAACCCAACATCAAATCATGGGGTGCCACGTGGTAGCCCTTGACTGGGCCACGTGGCACCTTACCATTCGCCCAAATGATGCCACGTGTCAAACATCGATTGGTCCACGTGCCATACACGTCACTTCACCGTACTGCGCAGTCGACCTTGCCACATCATCGCCGTATGGTCCAGTCACCTGCTGCGTTAGCCTGCCACGTCAGTCGCTGACGTCACCCGTGCCACGTGTCACCCTTTCAGTGGTGACATGTGGCACTTCAGGATTGGTCCAACCATACGCCAAAAAGTCCAAATCTTCCTGACATGTGTCATCACCTAGAGCCACCACGTGTCTTGTACGGACCTGCCACGTGTCCTATACGGACTGTACAGACAGGTACAGTCAGCATCTAAAATTTTTCCCTGTTTGGCTTAGCGAACAGATTGCGATATCTTCTCCATACGGACTCCGTTTGAGAAAGTAAATATATCACCGAAATCAGGAAGACGAGACGAACGCAATGGCACTGTTTTCGTCACATTCCGAGCACTTTGAAAATTGAGCTAAAATTTGACCCCTGGTCCAGATTTTGATCACACCTTCCCACTGAAAGGATTTTGGACCCACAAAAGCTTATCTGTCTGCTTTCAAGTCATATCAAAATATTTTCGACAATCACCTGAATAATTTGACATGTCGTGCACTGCAACTGGCTTTGTCCTTCAACCACTGCTCTCTGGCTGCTGTTGCCCACTGCTCTCTCTGTGCTTGGAAGACTGCCAACCTTCCCACTGAGAATCAAGTCCCTTTTGCGAACTCTTTGGCGTCAACAAAATCAGCTCTCCAATGGCTACAAAAACCTTCCTGCGACATCTTGTCACAAGCCAAGCAAACCATCAATCTTGAAAACAAATCATACAAGATTGAAAATGATGCCAACAAAATCTTTTGTTCTGCAAACAAACTGTCGCATCCTGTACTTCATAAAAGTACATGGTGTTTTCCTGCATCTCGATGTACTCAAAATTGACGTACAAGCCAACAAACACCATTGACTAAACACAAGTCGAACAACACGATCGACACAACATAGTCGTCAGAAAATCATCAACACCATTCGAGACTCATTTCAATCTTCCCAAACTGACAAGTCGATAAACATGATACATAATCAGGTAACAATCATGAATCACTCATGATGAACCATCACTAGGTTCACTGCTTACACATACATAAAAACAAATGCATGTTCATGACTCTTCAACTCTCCTTCCAGTACAAACATAAGTACAACCCCAAAACATATGGGTACTTA